>JAMAKT010000076.1:0-167739 GCA_023628415.1 Hypoxylon sp. PDH2405 | reverse complement strand
TTTGACTTGAATAAATGTCTCATAGTACGGATTAACCCTTATTCCGTTGATCAGGATTAGGTCCTGTATCTGACAATTCCTATAACTCTTTTTCTTTCCGACCGCGATCGCAACGCCATACACTTTCAATTCGTCTAATACCGCATGCTCTTAATGTTATAGCTTCTTTTCCGGAATGCTACCTACTGAGTACCACATTGTCGTCGAATTTATATTGAATAATAGTTCTAATCCTACCTCTCTAAAAAAAGTTATCAAGTCCAGCATCATACCCAATAGGCCTACCTCAATATGGTCGTAATGACCACGAGTCGTAAGGTCGTTGTGACCCAGCCACTTCTTCCAAGAGTTGCAAAGGTAACGTAAGAAAGCTAATAATAGGAATACTTCACTTCTGCCGACATTTGTAGCTTCCGGTGAGACCTTTCGGCTCATGATCGAGATGGGTGCTACCAAGAAAGCATTTCCTAAAGGTGGTATAAGACAAGAGCTTTAAGACGTTGGTGCGAGTCTAATGCAAGATCGCAATTGATGTTACTTCGAGTGGCATCTTAAAGGTGCTATAAGCACCCAACTAGGCAAAGTGCCCAACTTGTATGCATGTTGGGGGCTGTAAACGGAACTCTGTATGAGTGTAGAACGCACTTCATTGGATCTTCTTGTCAGCTTGCATGCTGACCCGGGACGATAGACCATTTATCAACCCTAGCAGTATCGCTGACACACCTTCTTTTAGAACGGCTGCGCCCTTTGGATGAGATAAAAATTGCACGCTTAGTCGTGCGACCTCGCATTGAGGGGTAATAATGTATGCCGCTTCGTTCTGGACCGACCTATGGAATATTGCTAGAGCTCTAGGATGATAAGATTCCCTTCGGTTGCTGAGGATCTCCGACTATCACTTAGTTCCACTCATTCGCAGTATGCAGTGGGATTTTCGGCTGGGGACTAATTTGCTCTTATAACAATGCCGGACTAAGCAATGGATCCGTGACCGTACCGTTTACCGACAACGCTTAGTCTCCCGACGATGCATCGCAGGCCGACCGAGTGGAGGCCCTTCGGCGATGGATTTGTCCCGGTTTCGCAAATAGATGATTTCGACGAAGGCAACCGAGAACGACGATCGATCAGAGAATTCCGCAGCCGGGTGCAGCAAGTCCTCCAGCAAAGTACAATAACGCACGATGATGGTCAAGGAAGCGTTCGCGGCTCGCCTGCTTTCTCGGATACTACTCTTGTCGCACACGATTATTTGGACGTGCCGGTTCGGCATTATGAGGAGGCGGATATTGGGAGCTATCCAGTAGAGTATTACGGTAGCTATTACGGCCCTGAAGCCACGAACCTCTCGCCAACTCCGAGTATCAAGGCTGGTCTAGGGCTCGAAGTTCGATCCTGGCCTGTTGCCTCTGATCTCTCTCCGGGAGGGCTTTATGTTGATGATCCTTGGAACAACATTAGCTACCACGGTTCTGAAGGAAAGATTGAAGAGGTCCCTCGTGAGCCTCGCAACTACAAGCCTTTTGTCCTGAGAGGGAAATTTTTGGCCATCCTCTTCTTGACTCTAGCAATTCTTATTGCCTTGGCTGAACTTGCGATTCAACTACTTCCTCACAGCTCCGGGACGACTAAACCCTCTCAAGGGAACGAGAATACAGCCGAGATTCGTCGTCGATACATATTTACTAATGGAATCGATCTAACTGGACCCCTAACCCTTTTGAAACGCCAACACAACCCCGACTACGATAACGAGCCATCAGGTACGGCACCAAGTGCATCGTTATCTAGTGAAGCAGTAACAAATACTATAACTTCTACAGAGGATGTAACGATTGCATCAACGCCAAACACAACGCCACTCACAACGCCACAGGTCACTACGATTATCCCCTCAGCGACCCAACCGTTACCTACAAGTCCTACCTCGCAGGCCGCCTCTTCTCCATCCTCGTCTCCGTCTCAGGCACAGACTAGTACAACCTCGTCATCTCCTTCAATTTTGACTACCACCTCCCTTCATACTGAATCCTCAACCCTATCATCATCTGTAACTCAACCCCCTGATACCACTTCTGATGATGAAACCCCACCAGCTGTTACTTCGTCTGAAGGTTCACCTCAACCCCCTTATACACCACCTCCAGTCTCGACCTGGGATCCTATATCTCTTCCGGGACATGAAGAGCCGACTTCGTCTTATGATAATTCGTATAGCTCGGATAGTTCTGCTCTAACTACATCCAGTATATTGTCATCGACGGATGGAATCACAACCTCGCAGACGGGGAATCCAGGGCCATTGCCTACATCAGATCGTCCAGGAGACCCACCGACTGTCACATCATCAGTAGAACCGTCTGTGCCATTGCCTACAAATACTGATGGAACTGGTCCTTCAATCACTCATACGTTGCCTCCTCCACTTCCAACAGATCCTAATGGACCTACACCGGATTCATCTTCTTCATCAGATACAGGTCATTCTTCCTCATTACCTACGGGCTCTGGTTCCATCCCAACAGATCCTACCACGATGACAGTACCTCCACAACCTCCCCCTCCATTATCAACCTCTTCTAGTGAGTCTAAATCGGATCCGCCTACAAGTGCAGTTACGTCATCTATCAGCATTCCGTTATCAAGTTCAATCACGACGATAGATTTACCTAGTATCACCACACCCCGTCCCAGCAGTTCGTACAGCACGGATTCATCAATCACAAATGCCAACCCGCCGGGGGATGGGCCGAGCCCAACTCTACCAAGCTCTTCAGTTGAACCAGTGACATTGACCGAGGAGGAACCTTCTAGTAGTAGTTCAACTAGCATACCTAGTAGTTCCACAACGGTTAATATAACGCCGAGTACGACAGATCACGTATCTGAAACCATTTCCCCCAGCCATTCAGAACCCTATAGTGAAACATCTCCCACGTCTAATACCATCACGACAACAAGTCTTTCTCAGACGAATCAACCGTCGCCCGGTTCTTCAGAGCCTTTCGCAACAAGTACGGAATTTCCAGACGAACAAACGACACTCCCACCTATTACTACAACGATAGTGACTTCGGTAACTCAGAGTGGCGGAGTTTTCATAGAAACTACTTTCGTCAGCGTCATTCATCCTATCAAAGCCGGTATAGATGACTCTGTGACGGATTATGTGACCGTCTATACAGACTCGAATGGTAGACTAACAACAGAGACGGTCCTCCAACAAGCATCTACAACAACAATTATATACACCGATGCGCATGGGAAACCTACAAGCACACAAATATCTGTCATATTTCGCCTTCCCATGCAGACGACCCTCCTGGATTATCAAGGGCGGGCAACTAAGACCGAAAGCTATTATCTTAAAAACTCCACCGAAACCTTATATGATAAAGACCACCATCCAACGGCTACTAGAATTGCAACTATTACGGAAATAATCTCGCTTATTACGCTTACTGATAGCAATGGCCTCCCGACGAAGACAATAACCGACCTTATTCCTCTTACTCCAACATCTTCAACAACAACTACTAAAGTTGTCAAGCCAAGTTCAACGGCTTCACCCAACTCGGAAGGAAATAAGTCAATACGCGTAACTCCTGTCTCTGATGGAAAGTATTTTCTAGGCCTCATGTTTCCGACTTTCGTTGCGATTGCCGTGTCAATTCCGATTCGAATTCTCGATTCGACTGCAAAGCTTTATCAGCCATTTCATGCCTTGGCATCTGGCGGAGGACAAGCCCGCGACACGCTCTTGTTTCAAACAGCCGGCATATGGAATTTCGCAGAACGATTTCGTTCGCTATTAAATGGTCAAACTCTTCTGACTTTGACGGGGCTTTTAGTGTTAGGAAGCATAATAACGATCCCGCTAAGTTCCGAAGCCGTCCACATTATTCTTGAAGGTCCAGACTGTGCTGCGGCAAATGGAGACACATTGACCTGCACAATGGCGGTCGGGGTTCATTCAGTGCCAGCTCAAATCGCAGTGGCACTTCTTGTCGTCATGGCGGTGCTTGTCGGGTTAATTATAATGGTGCTTCGAAACTGGAACACGGGATTGGATTGGAACCCTTGGAGCCTTTATCACATGGGGCGCCTCGCGGCGAACAATGAAGTCCGCACTTTGCTACAGCGACGCTTACGTGAGAAAGATGGCCGTATTACGCACAAGCAAGCGGAAAAAGCCCTTGGAGAGACACCATTTGTTATTGACTACTGGAGGGATAATGAAACATTGACGTATAGTATTTTAATACCCAATGAGGCTCAGTCATTGAAAAATAACGGGAGATCGGTCGCTTTCGGAAAGGGAAAGATTTCACCGAAGAAAAGGAAAGGGGACGTAATACCATTCTTTATTCTCACATGGACTGGGAGGCTCCTTTTCCTCTTACTCCTGTGTGCCCTTCTAATCGGTCTACTAATCTATACCATTACGGGAGATGGTCAAGCGTGTACACAGTTCATGATGGGCAAATGGCGTGTGGTTCGATTTGTATTCACTTTCATCGGTGTTCTGATCTCATTGGTATGGGGATCATTCTTCTATGGTATGTTCAACGCACTGAGATACCCTCCACCTATTAATTACAATTCTCACAAAGTCTTCTAGCCGTTGCCTTCCTTAGCCCTCACAAGCTATTTCATCGTATCCGTCTCTACAATGGAGATGCTGTACATATGACACCCCCAAGCAACCCTTTCAGCGGTCTTAAATCATCGCTGACGCCTGGTCGTCGGGACATCTATCTCGGGCTCGTATCTGCTATCGCAATCCTCTCCGAGATTCTACCCGTGTTGCTCAGCACTGCACTGGATAAGTGCACTGAAAAATTTTGGGCTCACACGGTGTGCCTCTGGATGGCTGTGGGCATCTTAAGTATTATGATGCTTACGATAACTGGGTCGTTTTTCGTCAGCTGGCCACCCATGCCTATTGACCCCAGCACTATTGCAGGAGGAATGTACTACGCCTTGACTAAATACATGCCTATGAGCCCATCGTCAGGACTCCTCTTTGGCAGAATAAGCCCAAGTCTTGTTTAATGGAGCGATACAAAGAAGGAGAAGCGGAAATATTCTATATGGTATCTGGATAGGTACATTTCGGGTTCGCATCTCAGTATCGAGACTCTCGATCAGTGGTACTTGAGGCCCTTCTCGGCACGGTCAATAGCGAGCTTGGTCGCCTCATCGAGGTCTTCTTTCGGAAGACCTAAGATATCGTTGGCAAGGCCGTGTCGAGACTCGAAATCGCCAAAACCGTCCTTAAACCATAGTCTACTATAGAGGAACTGGGGGAATGCCGACTGATCACCAGCAAAGACCTGCTTCTGGGCATCCTGGAAACGCTTGGCGCTACTCTCATACTCAAACTTCCAGTCTGACTCTTTAGTCCCTGTAACGCGGAGGACGGAAGCGAACATGTCTTTCTGGCTAACACGAAAGGAAGACACATAAACGAACTTGTTCTTGTAGCTTGACAAGCTTGGGCCTCCCTCCTTCTCCGGCTCGATGGGCAGCGATAAGAGTTTACTTACAGCCCTTCCTGTCTGTGGCCATGTCTGTGTGCGGATTCGTTAGAATATCCGAGTATGTCTGATCCCGATCGATGAATTTTACTTACTATGGTGTTGATCTTGGTCTCGCCATCGTCGATCCATGTCCAGGTCCGTTCCTTCCATTCCATACCGAACGTTTGCTTTCCAAAGCCGAGGCTGTACGAGTACCAGAAGCCCGTTACGACGCCAATCCACGAACTCTTACCCAGCTCCTCAATCAGCTTCCGGACCTGAGTTTCAGTATTCCCTAACAGTATTTCCTTGGATAGTGCCTCATTCGACATGTCACATCCCCACTCATTGGGCAACACATAAGGCACATTGGCGGCAGCGGCAGCGCGGACGAGCTTTAGCTGTGTTTCCACCGGTGCTCGCGCGTGCATGGTAATAATCAGGGCCTCCTGGCCCTGTAGGGCGTCCACCAGCGTCGATTCATCGTCGTAGTCTACTTTCGCGACCTTCACACCAGTGGGAATGGAGCTAGCAGCCGGGCTATCCTTGCGCGTAATAGCGGTGATTTCGTGCTTGCCTAGCTTCAGAAGTTCTTCTACGATGAATGATCCGACGGTGCCTGTTGCCTAGTTGAAAGGATAAAGGATCAGCTAGAAGCTAGTATGATCATAAAGGAGATAGGCGTTGATGGTCTACTTACGCCAACAATCGCCACCTTCTTGATGTGGTTGTTCTGCGACATGATGACAAGATATACACCTTGAAGAGAGAAGTATCGATGTAAAGATTATATGAAGATTGAGTCGAAGTAGAAGTTGATATTGGTTAGAGTTGATGCGATGTTCCGACTGCGATGAAGAAGGGAAACAAGAGGAACTTGACTGGACTTATATACACAACATAGACAGCATTTATCATAGACTTCGGGGCTTGATCGATAACCTCCCCGACTTACTCGGCTAGTCATCTTCCATTTGCTTGATATGAGACATGCTTTGCTTGGTATAGGGCACCGGACATTGTAGCGGAGTTAAATTACTATTGGTACCGGAGTTAGCGAATAGCCCCATTTGTAAAATATGGTGGAACCATTTCGATGGCGAAGGGCTTTCACCGGACACTTTCGCGCACTTAAGCTAAAACACAGTGGATTTTCGGCCTTGAGGAAAGGCCGAGGGGATTACCTAATGTCGCCGCGACTGCTCGTCTCTGTCCTTAACCCCACCAATCTGACGTATGGCTTCAGCTTATAAATCGACCCACTTTTTATGGGATGCCATCCCCCTTATTCAGTGACTCGACTATCTAACCTAAGCCTTCATCCTGCTGGTTTCTTTAATCGCCCATAAGTAAAGAATATAGCTGCTTGTGTATATATTTCACATTTCCAGAGTAAATTGTTTCCGATCGACGAGTATGGCGGTATCGTACAGGATCTAGTAACCATACTGCAAGCCGAATCCTTACAAGTCGGAAGAATGATTGTCGCGGCTCGGACACTTTCAATTTTCAAGAACCAAAATTTTATTAAGGTACCTAATAAAGAATTCTGTCGAGTGCAGTTGATAGACCTACCTCGTTATCATGTCCTTGGCGTGAGAATCCATGGCGTGACTTAATGAAACTATCAGGCGTATAAGAGCCTTGGTAAGACACCTATGGTTGGGTGGGATACCTATTCACGTTTGGTCTTTGTTGGATGGGAGCAGTCATTCTATATACCAGGTACGTAAGGTACTATATTCACTGATCAAGTATAAAGCTGGTTCCTATTAACACTCTAAAGAACCTGAATATTCTCATTGGAAATTCGAAGCTGCCTCCTTTATACGAATCTTAGGTTCTCTTCTCTAGTGAGGTATTTATCAGACATTGTAAATGACCTTATATCGGTCAGGTACAATGCTCGGTACCATCAGCGTGAGTATGGCATTCCTACCAATATTGTCAGAAATAATTAATTAGGGATGTTAGTATACACAGGTCTTCACATACCGTAGCTGCAGTGGTGGTAGAGGACGTGCTTGGAGCAGACGTAGCCGTCGGCAGAGGCGCGGTAGAAGACTCAGACTCTAGTGGACGTCCTGTGCAACCTTCTCCCGGTAGCGCGATATCGAAAGCGTAAACATCCAACGAAAAGTACTGTAGGCTATGGGAGTTCCGCACCGCTTCCGCTGGATTGTTGATTGCTAACTCAAGGCACTCCTCATAAGTGTCAGCATAGTGCTCAACAATGCCCTCGCCGATGGCGGGGAGATGGTATAAACGGTGGATCAGATCGGATCCGAAGTAGACGTTGAGCTTCCCCGCGGCGACAGAGTATCCATAGCCACATAACCCCTCGAGTGGCATCCGATCTGTGAAGGAGAGAGGACAGATCACTGTTTCCTGGGTAGCATTCTCCCCACGCCAGTACCCTCCCCAGCCTGGTGAGTCTCGATTAGCCATTGCCGTAAAGTGTTACAAAATTCGATGTGACTCACCTGTTTGTTGGCAGTTACCATCGATGTCATCGCAGCGGAACCAAATTCCACCGCGATCAGCGTTCACTATTCTATCGTACCACCCGATAACCTCGGCCGTGGGTGCCGTGCCGAAGTACATGACATAGAAGTCGGAGCTGTTTCCAAAGCGGAGGACGTGCTGCTTAGCATGATCAGCAAGCTTGATCGCGTCGCCGAGACCCCTTGATAGGAGAGCGCGTTGGGTGGCATTGCAGGAGCTGTGGATTGGATATTGCTCTGTTGCGCCTGCATCCCACTTGTAGGATGTGGGTTCTGGGTTCGAACTTGTGACTGTCTGGGTAACAGTCACCACATCCTGCCTGCCTCGCAACCTAGCCGTCAAGCCAGGGCCAAAGTTCAAGCCAAGGCAGGCTAGGAGAACGTTTCGAAGTGAGTATTTCATTTTCAGCAAGCGATCTGCGATTGGGCCCGATAGTAATCAGGAGATGTATTAATGGCAACTTCCTCCAGGAATCGATACCTTGGCCAGTGTCGAATCAAAAGCTCCTCAGGGGTATATCGACCTAGATTATATAGTCTCTCATGGAAAAGCATTCCGACGTTCTCGTACGAATAATACGAAGACCTTGTTGGACATGGTCGATTTCCTTGACACATTATCTTTGCTAGCTGCATAGCCCAGCATACGAGTTGAATAGAAGTCGTGAATTCGAATAGGAATATCGCGGGTGAAGCTGAAAATTTCGACAACTTGGCATAGATCATGGCTGGGTATGTTACCCATGCCAAGATGGCACGAGTCTCTCTTGGAGAAAAAGCCAAGATATATAGTCTATCAAGACGGCCATCAAGGTGCTTCCCACATACCAACATCCAGAGATGTTACTCATTGCAACTCCAAGTTTACGCTTCTAGTATAGAGAAAAATTTTATACGACTGTTCACAAGGTCGCTGTCATTCTAGTTTCCAACTTGGCAAAAATTCATCCTAGCACTTTCGGTCCAATATCCTAGACAGGCATATCTTCGTTTATTTTTGCTGACCGAGGATACCATTATGTCCCATTATGATCTTCGCTGTCGGAAAGATGCTTAATAGACACTGGATCCAATTTCTCTACCACGAAGTAGTAACTCTTGGCTTGTGGAGATGACTTACTGAGTCCCGTATATAAACTAAACGTGCCCTTGGTGACAGTTCTAGGGAGTCAACTGGTATCTATGCCCTCTACACCCACGGAATTTCTATGTGATATTCTGACAATATGCAAAACCTCAAGGCACTGATTGGCTTCCTTCTCGCCGCTTCGTCGGCGGTCGCGCAGACGTTGCCACCATCCCCAACTGCATCTGTCGGATGCCACCCTCATGGTGATCATTGGTGAGATTTTTCTGTCCTTATATCCGAGCATATAACTAGACTAACTTAATCTCGATTAGGCACTGCGATGGGCCCGCCTCGAGCACAGCTTCTATAACTGCCTCGAGCACCCACGATCAGGAGGGATCCGAAACTCTGGCCCCGAGCCCTACAGAGTCGACTGGCTGTCATCCTCATGGGGATCATTGGCATTGCGATGGCCCTGTATCAGCAGCTGCTTCTTCTACAAGCTCTGCAACCAGTGATGATCATGATGACCATGGCGAAGGAGATGAGAGTCTCGCACCAAGCCCGACGGAGTCAGTTGGCTGCGAACCGCACGGTGATCACTGGCATTGCGACGGGCCTGCCGTAACAGTTAGCACATCGTCATCTGTTCAGCCGGTCGAGACGGCAGGTGCTGGAAAAGTGGCAATGGGTAACATTGCAATTATAGGGGGCTTACTTGCAGTTGCGGGACTGTATCTCTAGATATTAGAGATCTTCATGATTTGGATTTTACACCGCAGCAATGAATCATATATCTGTAGTCAAGTCTGATAAGGGCAGATCTTAAAATAGTGCCAATACTTGATAATCGCATGCAAACCGGCGTATGGTAGCAACATGATGCACATGGTAGCATCGTAGTAATCTACACATATTGGCTGCATACTGCAAAATGTACGCATTTCGTTACGAGTACCAATCACCATGCGTCCGTTTCATGATCACATTTTCTAATTTTCGACATGCGCAGTACACCCTGCTTTGTCCAACGAACACGAAGAACTTCTAGTGCGGGTAAATACATGATAATCGGTGCGTTCGTGTACGTGTCTCCTCCCCATGTGACTGTGAAGTCTCACAAAGTCCATCCGGGTCCTTCTATCCTAACATTCACGTAGAAAGAACAAACCCCAAATCAGCCTACACGTCCGATCAAGAGTTCTCGGCATCACGAAATCGGGCCCGCCAAGCGGCCGGCCGATGATCTAGGGTTAAGTTGTGGGGGATTACAAGCTCGAGGAATCTGCACCCTGAAGTTGCCAAGGACCGAGCCAAGTCAACACTTTCCCACGATCCCTAACATTAACAACACCTTGATGGTTAGGGAAAAAGTTCTTGTGATACATCCAACTGCATGAACCATCCAGGATCAGTCCTGTAAGTTTCAACTATATTAACGTGCGGCTCTACTAATGACGTTGCCTATTAACTTGGACGCAGTTACGATTCACACAAGTTAACCTTACTGGTGAAGTCAATCGAATAACTCTATTTCGTTCTATTGATCTTGGGACGAAATGTCCCGTCTTCAAGGCATGATGACCTTCGTGTCATTCGCTGTCTTCCTCCTCGGCACTGTCTTTTCATACGCCGAGGCATCTTACATTTCCCCCATTACTACCGTCAAGCCTACGAAGACCACAGCGGCAGCAGGCCTCGTACTTCCTCGAGCCACGGAGAGCTTTACTGCGGTCTCAAGCTGCTCTCAGAATGGCACCTCGGTGTAAGTTGCTATCTCGAAACTATGAGATGATACACTGATAAATCTTAGATTCTGTCTCTATGACGCAACTGAGTTCCAGGTGATTGTACCAGCAACTGCGACCGGCGAAATCCCTCCCGCTTATACAGGCTGCCACAAGCACGGTTCTGAATCGTAGGTCCACGAATTCTGCTACATAGGTAGTGATTAATGCTAACTTATTAGATTCTGCTTCGCGCCGGATGGCTCCGAGGTTGAAGTCCTAGGAGTTAGTGGCGAGGAAGGCAACTCGGGAGACGGCGAAGATTCGGAAGGTCATAGTGGAGGTGAGAATTGTCACTTCCACGCCGGAGTCGAGTAAGTAGACCCCGTCCTTATACGAATCTTGACGTCTCTGTTCTAAAAATGGCAGGCATTGCGTTGGTGGAGAGAACGAAACCGAGAGCGAAAGCGGAACAGCTGAGTGCTCGCGACGAGATCGAGATTACAACATTCCTCTACGAATAGGTCTTCTTTTCGTCATTATGGCAACGAGCTTCATCGGTGAGTAGAGTATCTAAAACATTAGATAGCTGAAAGTCACAAGCTTACAAGTTATTGCAGGTGTCGCTGGTCCGATTTGTCTCAAGCCAGTCTTGTCACGCAAGTATCAGGTCATTTTCATCGTTCTGAAGCAGTTTGGAACGGGCGTCATCATAGCCACGGCTTTCGTTCACGTAGGTTGCCAGAGTCACATCACCCGCCAAGCTTCATGATTGCTAATATCACCCTTCTCTTCAGCTATTCACTCACGCGCAACTGATGTTCACCAATGATTGCCTTGGTGAGCTTCAATACGAAGCAACCACAGCTGCCATTGTTATGGGTGGATTATTCTTTGCGTTCGTGGTCGAGACTACGAGCCATCGTATTGCCCATAAGTTCAGTGCTGGAACTCAATACAACGACGAGATAGTTGGCGTCGCGGTACTGGAGGCCGGCATAATATTCCACTCCATTCGTAAGTCATATTGGACAAAATTACTACTACCACCGAGTCTAATTCTTTTTAGTGATTGGAATTACCCTCGTCGTCGCTGGTGACAGTTTCTTCGTCACTCTCTTCGTCGTTATTTTGTTTCATCAGATGTTTGAGGGCCTAGCCCTGGGGACTCGTATCGCTTCCATCGGCCTCAACGGTAAAGCAGCTAGGAGCAACACAAACAGCAGTCTCGCGACGCCGGTTGGCGACCAATCTCTGGACGGGCAGGATCTGGCAAATACGGACACCCGAAACTCTAAGACTGCGAAAAAGGACCGCCAGTCGCTGTCCCCGTCCAAGAAGCTCTTGATGGCCGCGGCTTTTGCGGTCACTACACCGATTGGGATGGCCATCGGCATTGGAGCGCTTAAGCGATTCAATGGGAACGACCCCAGCACCCTGATCGCCCTTGGTACTCTAGACGCGCTCTCTGCCGGCATACTCATTTGGGTCGGTGTCGTCGAGATGTGGGCTGGAGACTGGATGTTTGGCGGCGAACTGACAGATGCAAGTCCCGCGACGACTTTACTCGGGGGCTTTGGTCTTGTTGCCGGCATGGTTCTGATGAGCCTGTTAGGCAAGTGGGCATGATCATCGCGGCCACTGCATCGTAGGCTTCATCCAGAATTCGGCCTTCGCATCTTAGATCCCAGCTGCATTGACGTGAATCGTGATGTGTTTCCACGATACTCGTACTAGATGTGCACGCACAGGTGATCTACATAGTCTGCCTCTGCCCGTTTAGGTAGTTTTCCATCTTCTTTTTTAGCTAAAGTCATGGTCGGCGTACCTGGAGGCATGGCCTCAACATTTAAAAGACTGTTGACCCACTCAGTCTTCGTGTATTTAGTTCTAAACCAGTGCGCCTCTTGCATTGTACTGGTTTGCTAGGTACCTAATCCAAGTCCAAACTGGACAGTCATACAATACCACAGTAAGCTTCGTGATATCTTCTATTCTATAGTCCCTTCGTATTCCCTCGAGAAACAAAGTGACTTTAATTACGATCGCTGCGTTTTCATTGATGGAAGTTGTGCCCTCGTCTATTGTCAGAGATATGGTTAGGGTGGGGTTGGGGTTATTAGGTAACCGTACACATCCAGGGTTAGGGATAGGGTTGAAAATAATTCCGACACCCGTAAGATGCGCCGCAACCTAAACACCGGGTCTTTTCGAAAGGTTCGAGATATTATCTAAGAACAGCGAAATAAGTTTGTTTATGAACGGCTAGAATACGAAATTAAAACGACTTTTATTAAAATCTTCGGTTACGAGAAAATATAAGAAATATTAAAAATATAAAGAAGCTTATAATTTATACGAAAAAAATAATGTTATAAATACCGTGAAAATTTACTATAAGTATTTATTAAGTATTTCTTACTTTTATAAGGTATTATAACGTTGTTAAGCGTTATAATTATAATGTTTTTTAACGTATACTTTTTTATAATAATAATAACGTATTTTAAAAAATTAAATTTATTAATTTATAAATTTATTAATTTAACTTTATTATTAATTTACTTTAATATAAATATTTTAAGCTTTTATAAAACGGTTTTCGAAATCGTTTTAAAGTGTTAAAATTATTAATAATTTATATTTTTTAAATTATTACTTTATATTTTAAACCCTTATAAATTTTTAATTATTTTATTTAAATAAAATTATTTTAAATTATATAAAATTAAAAACCTTTTAATAATTATTAAACCTTAATAATTACGTTATTAAAAGTTTATTTTTAACTTAAAATTATTATATATTTTAAAATTATTTTTTAATTAAAATTAATATACGGTAAAATAATTATTTCTTAATAAAATAATTATTTTTAATATTTACGTATTAAATAAAAAAAGTAATAATTACCTTTATAATTATTATATTAAAAATAATTATAACTTTTTAATTATGTTAAAAATTTATTACAGCTTAAAAAAACAACCTTCGAAGTTAAAGTCGAACTAAAATTATATAACTTAATTTATAAATTAAAGGTTTCGTATTATAAATTAAGAAATTAAGGATTTATAAAGTTATATAGTAAAATTATAAATTTATAAATTTAAAATAATAATATAAAAAAGGAAAATAAATATAAAGAGGATAAGTTTTCTTATGTATTTAATTATTTATTTTTTAAATTATTAATTTAAGCATTTATTTTCTCTTAAATAAAAAATACCTTAAAATTTCCTTTATAATTAAAAGTTATTTTTAATTAACCCTTAAGCATTATTACCTTATAAAATTAAGGACTTTAAAGTATATACTAATTTATAAAAGTTATTAATTAAAAGTAATAAATGAAATTATAACATTTTAATAACTTTTTTAATTAATGTTAAGCATTAGTTAAAAGAAAAACTTACTTACGAATAATTCTTAAAGAAATGCCCCTTAAGTTAAAAAACAATAATAAGCTTTAACTATGCTATAATTATTATTAATAATATTATTATAAAGAGTAAAACCTTAAGCATTTCCCTATATAAAAAAACTAATATAAAAAACTATTATAGTAATATTTAAAGCTATTAAACCTTTAAGTGTATTTTTATTAACTATTACCTTTAAGGGAAAACAAATAGCTATTTTAAAGAAAGTAAAAGAAAAAAGTAATGGAAAAAAAAAAGGCAGTAATAGTAAAAAAAGTAAAGAGAAATTAACACCTTAACCTTTAAAGCCTTTAATATTTTAATTTTAACCTTTAAAACCTTTAGCTTAATACCTTTTAAAGCTACTTAAAGCATTAAAATCCCTAGGAAACTTAAACCTAAATCTTAATAATAATAATAATATAAGCATATTAAAGGTTAAAGAATTTAAACCAGCTTTTCCTAAAAAATATAACGGAAAGGAAAATCCTAATAGTTTTTTAATTTAAGTTAAAACATATCTTTAATTCTATTAAAGCTTAATAACCGCAAAATATTAAAAGGTATTAATCGTATTTTAATTATTAAATAAGTTAACGTTTAATTAATTCTTTTTAATTCTTAAGGATTAAGTTAAAAATGATAATAACGTTAAAAAAGAAATTAAGTATATCTTTAAAAAGTTTTTAAACTTTAAAGAAAAATTTAAACTTATATTTAAAAACCTTATTTAATAATAAAAAGTTAAAACTAAATTATACCATCTTTAATAAAATAAATCCGCATTAAATTATATTATTAAGTTTAAAAAGTTAATTACTTAATTTAAACTATTAATTAAAAGTTTTTTTTACTTTTTTTATTAAGGATTAAAAGAATATATTAAGAATAAACTTTATAGTGATAATTTATATAAGTAAAGAAACTTTAAATAGTTTAACGCTTTTATTAAAAAAGCCATTACCATTAATAATAAAAATTTTAAATAATACCTTAAGAAATAAAAGATTTTACCGTAAAAAATTAAAAAATACTAATTTAATAAAAATAAGCGAACCAATTTTAAGAAATTATAAAAAGGTACTAAAACTAAGTTTAATTTAATTAAACTTAATAAATCTTAAGCTTAAGGAAAAAAACCTTAAAATAAGTTTAAAATTAAATGCTATAACTACGAAAAAATAAAACATTATAAAAATAAGTATTAAAGTAAAAAGTTTAAAGTATATAAAAGAGAAATACCTTAAAGTAAAAAAGTGTTAAAAGCTATTATAAATAAAAAAGAAATTAGTAATATATTTATTATTATAATTAATTAAGTAATTTAAAAAGAAGATTTAAAAGTTAATAAGTGTAAAATTTATTAAAGAGTTAAACTTTACGCTTATTAGTTTTATTTAAAATACCTTAAATCGCTACTTATTATTATAAACGGTTATAAATGTTATAAAACTAACCTAGTAATATGTTTAAGTTATTAAGTTAAATACTTTAAGGAATTAACCTTAAGCGAAGTTAAAGCTTTAATTAAGGTAGTATATAAAGTAAAACATTAAAAGTATTATAAGAATTTTAATTATAAAAAACATCGCTAAGAAAAATATAATAACTTATATTAAACCTTTTACTAAGATAATTTATATCTTATACATTAAAACTTAAAGAATAACTAATATTATTATCTTTATGAAAACTTTAATAATAAGCTTTTAAAACTTAAGAAGTGCTTATATAATTATAATTTATAAAAGAAATATTTACAAATATACTTTTAACATTTATATTTTAATACTAATTAAAAAACCATTATATAAGGATATATATGTTATACTAATATATTTTATAACCTTTATAATATGTTAATTATAAAAGTAAGTAAAAAAGAGATAAAATAGTAATTATAAATAATATATTACATATTTAATTAGTTATAAAAAAAATAGTTATATAGCTTAAAGTTATTCGGTATTAAGATTAATTTAAAATTAAAATATATAAAAACAATTATTAAAATATTTTAATAACTTTAAAATTAATATTAATAAAGTTAAAAGTACTTTAAATTTCCTTAATATTATATTACTTATTTCTTAATATTAAAACTATTTAACGTTTTAAACTTAAAAAAATAAAAGTAATATTTTATAATATATTAAAGATTTTTATACTTAATTTATATTAATTTAAAGTTATAATTAATTATTAGTGAATTTTAAAATAAAATTAACAATTAGTTAAATAAATATATTATAAGAAAGTATTCTTTAAATATAAGCTATTACTTAAAGGATTAATGAGATTATTATAATGATAAATATTAAAAATATATTATTAGGAAAATTAAAGCATAGAAATTTAATTTTTTAAAACTTAAATAATAAATATTCTTTAAGGAATATTTTAATAATAAAAACTATTAATAAAAACTAAAAAATAGTTAAAGCTTTTATTATTAAAGCATTAAAGAATTAAAAAAGGAAAGTTTTTATTTAAAATAAAGGCTAACTTTAAAGAAAAGAAATAAATTATAGTTTAAGTTAAATATAAAAGTATAAAATATTAAGCTTTAATAAATTTAAGAGTAAAATTAAGCTATATATTAGCAAAAGTAGCTAAAAAGAATAAGATTTTTTAGAAATATAAATAATAATTTTATAAGTTAATTATTTTTAATAAAAGTATTATAACTTATAGAAATAATAAAATATTATAAGAAATAATATTACTTAATTTAAAAATTTAAGGATATTAAAATATTATTATTTTTAATATAGTTAATATTAATTATTATAACCTTATTTTAGGAATGGATTAACTTAAGCGAAATAATTTAAAAATATATTAGAAAATAAGTTGTTTTTAATAAGATTATTTAAAAAAGCTAACTTTTAAAATTTATTAAAGGAGTAATGTATGTAACTTTTAAAATAAAAAAGTAGGAATAAATAATATTACCTATATAATTTAAGCTTTTTAATTTGAAGATTTAATGTATAAAATATTATGTAAATATTTGTAATTTTATAGGTTATTTAAAGATAAAATAAAAGAAAAACTATTAAAATATAATTAATAAAATTATAAGATATATTTTAAAAAAAGATAATATCTTAAACTATTTCCGATATATTTAATAAATTAAGAAAAGTTAAAAGTATTTTGGAAAAGTATTTAATAAAACCTTAAAAAAAATATATTTAAAAATTGAAATTATTATTAAGATATTTAATTATAATAATACTTAAGGTAAATAAAAATAATAATTAAAAGATTAATAAAAATGAAAAACTTATATAAAGATAAGTTATTAATTATTAATACTTTAATAATATTATTAAAAAAATGAATATATATTATCCCTAATTAAGCTTATAAAAGGATAAATTAATAAGGCTAAGATTTTTATAGCTTTAAACTTTAAAAACGGCTATTATATAATTTAAATAGCTAAAAAATATAAGTAATATATAACTTTTAAAATAGTATATAAATATTACGAGTATAAAGTTATACTTTTTAAACTTATTAATGTATTAATTATTTTCTAGTATATAATTATAATAATATTTAAGAAATATTTAAATAAATTTATATTTGTTTATTTAAATAATATACTTATATACTTTAAAAATAAGGAAAAATATTAGTAATATATGTTATTAATATTAAAAGCCTTGGAAAAAGCTAACTTATTAATCCACCTTATTAAAAATAAATAATATGTTAAAAAACTTAATTACTTAAGATTTATAATAACCTTAAGAAAAATTTAAATTTAAAAGGGAAAAGTAGTAGTAATTAAAGATTAACCTAAATTAAAAAGCGTTATGAATATATGTATATTTTATGGCTTTATTAATTATATTTAAGGATTAATCGTAAATTTTAAAGCAATTATTAAATTATTAATGAAATTAATAACCTTAAAAAATTAAAAAAAATCTTTTAAGTTTATTAAAAAGGTAAAGAAAGCTTTTAACAAAATTAAAAGGATTATTATAAGTGAAGTAATGTATAAACTTTTAAATAATAATAAGAAAAAAAAACTTAAAATAAATATATTAAATATAATAGTTAAAGTAATTTTAAAATAACTTAAAAATAATGAAAAGTAATATTTAATTGTGTATTATTTAAAAGCATTATATAATATAAAGCTTAAATATAAGATTTATAATAAAAAGTTATTAATAATTATTTGAGTATTAAAAAATAATAATTATAGCTTAATAAAATTAAAGAATTTATTAGTATTTACTTAAATTATAAGAATTTAATATAGTTTATAATAATTTAAAAATTTAATTAAAGATATAAAAGATAAATGATTTTTTTATTTTAATTTAACTTTAAGATTTATTACATTAAAGGAAAAGAAAATATTTAAGCAAACCTTTTTAATTAAAAAGAAAATTATAATATTAAGGTTAAAAAGAGAAATATTTAAATATTAGAATAATAAAGTAACGAAATAATTACTTTAGCATATATTTAAGTTAATAAAAACGATTAAATATAAAGATTTAAAGATGTTTATAATTAATAAAAGTTTAAAGAATTACACTAATAAGGAAGATTTAATAAAATATTATTATTTTAAAAAAAGATATATATTTTTAATAAGATTAGGGAAATGTTTATAAAGAAATTTTATGAATATTCCTTATATAAATATTAAGGAATATTTAAAATAATTAAAAAAATCTAAAAAACTTATGATTTTTTAAATATTAAAAAAACGGTTATTAAAGTTATTAAGAAATATAATGTTTATAATAAAGTTAAAAAAGTTAAATATAAATTATATAGCTTATTTTAATTAATTAAAATATTAAACAAACTATAAAATATTATTATATAAGATTTTATTATAAGCTTATTTATTTTAAAAAACCTTATAATAAAATTTTAATATAATGTTATATAAGTTATTATTAATAAACTTATTAAGTATAAGTATTTTATTTTATATAAAATAAATAACATTATAAAATAACTCGCATTTATATTTATATGAGAAGTTTTTAATAAATATAACCTATTTAAATAAATAATTTTAAATAGAAATAAGCTTTTTATATTTAAGTTTTAAATAAGTTTAATAAAAAAGCTAGGAATTAAGCAAAAGTTATTTATAATAACGCATTTTTAAATAAATAAATAAATTAAAAAACTAAATTAAATACTTAAATAATACTTATAAAGTTATATTAATAATTAGTAAAATAACTAAGTGAAATTATTACTAATTACTTAAGTAACTTATAACATTAATATTAATGAGGATATAAGTATTTTACCGTATATAACCTTTTATAAACATTAGTTAAAAATAATTAAATAAAAGTTATTTAATAATATAACTTTAAAAATTATTATAATAACTTTAAAAGCAAAAGTATTTACCATTAAAATATAAACTTTATAATTATAATTATAATAATAATTATAATTTATTTAAAATAAAATGATAATATATTATAATTGTAAAAGGATTAAGGAATTAATTTTATAAAAAAAAGATAAGGTTTATTTATTTTATAATAAATAATATTTAATGTTAAAAATATTATAAATTTGTATAAAAAAGCTAAGCGAAAAGTTAAATTTTAAAAAGTTAAAACCCTTTAAAATTAAATAAATCCTATTAAATATTAATTATAAACTCGCTATTACAAATTACAAAGTAATTAATAAAGCTATATAAAAATATAGTAAGATAAGCTAAATAACTAATGAAGTTATTTAAAGATAAATAAATGAATAATATTATATTAATAATTTAAAATTATTTAATTAGGAAGTTTAATTAAGTAAGTATATATAAATAAATAAATATAATAATTAAATAACTAACCTTATAAAAATATTCTTATAAGGTAAGCAATTACTTTTATAAGGTAAACCATCCCTAATATTTCCCCTTTAATTAAAAATTAATGCTATTAGTTAATTTAACTAGCTTTAAGCCTTTTTAATCTTTAATAACTTATTTATTCCTTAAGGTTATATCACCATTTCTTAATTATAATAAGGTTAAATATAAGTAATAATATAGGATATTTTTTAAAACGCCTTAGCTTTTTAACACTACTATTAAATTATATAATAATCTTAAATAAATCGTTAAGAATAACTAACTTAGCTTATTTTCCTATCTATTATAATTAAATAATAATTTAAAATAACTTTTAAATTAATTCTTTTATAATTAAATCGTTAATATTATTTTCAATCCTTTTATTAACTTCCTTATAAATTTCTTTACACATTTTCTTAAGGGTTTCCTTTATAACCTTTTAAGCTATATCCTATATTATAAGTTAAAACCTTATAAGATAATTTTTAATGGTTTATTTTAAAAGCGTATACATAATAAGGCTTAAATTAAAAACATTAACCAAAATATTAAATATTATATTAAGGCTTATATAATTTTAAATAACCTTAATATTATTTTAAAGGTATATTATCACAATAATTAAGTTTAATCCTTTATTAAGCGTAACTTTTTTTAGTTATATAAGATTAAAATAATTTAAATATATAAGTCGCCTTTTAATTATTAGGTTTAAAATAATATTAAATTTGTAATAACGAAAGGCCAAAACTATAACTTTTAAAGGCAAGGCTATATTACTAAGATTATTATTATTTTTATAGAAGGCTTTTAATGTTATAACTAAAATATTTTATATATTATATATTTTAAAATATATAAAATAACTCCTATAAACTAATTAGCTAAGGAATTAATTAATAACTATAAGTATATTATATAATAAGCTTATTAAGCTATTTATAAGTTTAATAATAATATATTATATTATTATTTTTTTTAATATAATATCCTTAATATTTAGATTTAAATAAAGGTTAATAAAAATTAATTAAGAAATTATATTTATATTAATACTATTATAAATTTTAATGATAAGATTTATATATACTTCTTTTTTATCTAAAAATATCTTTTTAATAACTTCTTTCTTAAATAATATCTTAGATAATTTCTTTTTAAAGGTTAATTTAACAGGTATTATCTCTTTAAAAAGCAACTTTAATAATGTTTTTCTTAAGCATAAATTTTTAACTAGATTTATAAGTTTATTAATAATAAGCTTTTTTAAAATAATAGTAACCTTTTTAAATTATAAAATAATAAATTATTCATTTAACTTTATAAGTTTAATCTTATCTTATAAAATATTATTATTATTATTATCTTATAAGGTATTTTTAAACTTCTTTTATAAGGTATTATAAAGCTTCTTTAATAAAGTTATCTTATTTTCTTATTCCTTAATTATAATGGCTTTAATATTATCCTTATATTTATTAACTTTTTATTATAATTAATTAATAATAACATTAATAATAATATTATTATTAAGAGCGTTAATTATTATATTAAGTTTAATAGCCTTTTCCTATTCCTAAATTTCCTTAATGTAAAGATTAATAACCTTAAGCTTAACTATAAAGTTATATATAGCATACTTCTTAAGGCTTATAAATATTAATTTATATGCTATTAAATATATTATAATATACTTTAACTTTATTATAAAATATGTTAATTCATATGTTAATTTTATTATAAGATATATTAAATTATATATTATAAAATATGCTATAAAAGTTATAAGGTATACTATTATAAATATTATAATCATTATAAGGAATGTTATTATAAGTGTTATAAAATATATTATGGCAAATGTAATTATAACCTTTATTATAAAAGCTATTAAATTACTTTCTTTATTATTAATAAGCTTTTAATTAAGGCTAATTTCTTTAAATATTTTTAAAGCCTTTAATGCTTCATTTAAAATATTTTATTATATTAATGTTTCTTTTATAAGCTATAATTTAATAATAACGTTATTATTAATTTTATTTTTAAGGTTATTAAATTACTTATTATAAAATATAAATCCTTATAGCTTTTAATTATAATTAATGTTATAGATAAGATATGAGATTTAAACCACGTGTTCCCGCACGTAATCCTATAAGCAACTCCATACATATATTTAAAACGCGCCACTTATTAGGAGCAAAACTCCCTTTTACTTAATAAATCATACCATTTAATCATATAAAAGCTCCAATACCATAATAATTATATAACAGTTATAAGCTTAAAAGCGCTTAACGCCAATGCTTTAAATAATCTCTTACATATAAATTTATCCTAAAATCCCATTCCTTTTCTTTATTAAAGAATTAACTATTTAATTAATTTTTAAGAGTAAATTATACCTTAATTTTATTAATTATAAAAACCTTTAATAAACCTTCCAAACATATTAAATACTTAAATACTTATAACTTTATAAATTAATATTATTATTTAATATAATTTATAAAGGAACGTGATATATAGTAATATATTAATCCCAAATAATTTAATAAATTAATAAAAGGCTTAAAACCTTTTTAAACTTTTATTATAAAAAAAAAATCTAAAAGCATATTAATAAATACGTTAATAACTTTATTAAACATAATCGTTAAATAGTTAAAGTTATAAAAAATATAAAGAAAAATTAAAACATATATTAAGTAATCATTATAATAACTTATCTACACTTTCTAACATATATATAAACGCTCAAAGTTAAAATAAGCAAATTATTAAACGCTTTAACGCTTTTAATACCTTAACTAACCTTAAAAAACTTATTAACAAACGTATTAAATACTATTATAATCTTAAAAATCTTAATATTAAAAGCATTAAATAAAATTAAGCTATAAACTTTCTTTAAAATAGCTTTATTTAATTAAAAAAGTAATAAAAAAGAACATAATTTAATTAAGGAGCGTTACGCAGGTATTTTAGCTTAGGTTAAGAAGATAATTAATCTAAGAATTATAAACACTACATTATTTAAACTATAATATTAAGGATAACATAATTTATAAAGTATAATTAAAATCCTTAAGGATAATTTAATATTATTATATATTAGAACGTTTACTTAAGCATAAAAGAAATATCGTAAAATATTTATAAAGATTAAAATATTAAGCTTTTTATCATTAATATAAATACTTAAATATATTTAAATATATAAAAAGACAAAAGCTCACCGTTTATTTAATATAAAGGAATTACTTAATATTAAGGCTTTCCTTAAAGTAATAAAAACATAATTTACTTTATTATAAGCTTATACCTAATTTTAAATAATAGTTTAAGTAAATTAATTAAGGTATCCAATACTTTTTCTTAATTAATAAATTACTTTATAAAATGCTTAATTATACCTTTAAAACGTTAATATAAATAAAAAAAGGTTTAAAATATAATTTATTATAATTTAAGGAAATGAAATAAGCTTTAAATTTAATAAAGCTACTAATAAATCCGTTAAAAATAATAAATAATAAATTAAATATTAATATCTTTATTAAGGAAAGAGCAGTAAATTATATAAATAAATCCTTAAGAAATATAAGATACTTTAATTCGCCATAACCAATAAGATTAATTATAAGATTAAATAATTAAGTAATAAGCAATATAAGAAAATCCAAACACTTTACCAAATGCTTACTTAAAAGTAGTTAAAAGTAAAAATTAACGCTTATAAATAAAAAGTTAAGGAAATCTATTACGGAAAAGGAACTTCTTATTAAGAAAAGAAAGAAGCTAAAGGTAATAACTAACCAAAAAACATTATAATAATATTAATTAACTTATATTTCCTATAAGGAAGCTTAAAGCTTATGAAATAATTCATTAAGGATTACGTAGCTCTTAAAGTATTTATTACGTTTAAAATTAAAAGATATTTACTTTTAGAAAATACTATAATGGATAATTATAAATTAATTAATTTAATTAATAATTAAAAGCTTTTAATATTAAGCTTATTTAAACTTACTAATAAATAAGATATAATTTAAATAAGTATTATAAACTTCTTAATCTTTAAGATAGGAAAACGGCTAATCTTTAAATACCTTATAAATAAGTTAAGGCTTAATACATATAATTTAATATTAATAAATATAATAATAATAAAGGAATTTTATATAAATATTATCTTTAAGGTTAAGCTTTAATTTATAAGTATATAATATAATAAATAAGATTATACTTTACGTTTTGGTATATTAAAAAAGAATAATATAATAAAATAACTTATATATAAATATAATTTAATTTTCTTTAAATATAAGCCTATTTCTATTTATTCATTTATTTCTTTAATATTTTTAATAATTATTCCATTAAATATACCTATTAATGCGGTTAAAATAATAAATATATTAAAAATTAATTAAAAATATAATATATAATAATCTAATAGAAACCTACCAAAGCTATAAAAAGATTTAAAAGATCTTTAATATAAATGCTTAAAGCATTTAAAACTAAAAGCTCTTTAAGCGCTAATATATAAAGCTTAAAATATAAAAATTAATAAAACTGCTAAAATTAAATATAAATATTATGCAATTACATATACTTATTAAATTATTAATTATAAACTATTAGAAAAATACTTAATTAAACCTTTTTAAAGAATTATTTAAGACCTATTTTTTTATAAAAAAGGATATAAGGGATTATAAATATTATTTATAATTAAGGATAAATATAATAAAATACTCTTTATATTTCCTTTTATAAATAAAAATCAAATAATAATAATTATATAGCTTTAACTATTTAAAAGAGTTATATAAAAATAATTTAAACTTAATATATATAAAATGTAAAATAATAATAAACATATTATATTTTTATACTAAGGGATAATTAGATTTAAATGATAAGTTAAATAAAAGGAAATTAATTTAAAAGTTCTATTTAATCATATATATAAACCTATTAAAGGTATAGAATAAGTAGGTTAAAAAATAATAAACCGTATATTTAAAATGTTATTTAAAGTAGAACTTTTAAAAAACCTATGGCTTAAAAGTACTTTAACGGTAGCTTAATTAATTAATAAAAGCCTAAACTTTATATATTATATATACTTGCCAATTAAAATGTTTAATAATTAATTTAAATAATACTTTAGATTTTATACCTTAAAAATCTCTAAGGCATTTATCAATAATTTATACCTTAATTAAAGCGATTTATACGCTTATAATTATAAAATATATCTGCTAAAAGAAAAGAGGAAATATAATGTAAATAAGAAAGTATTTAAAATAATAAGGAAAGTTTATATAAGATATTTAATAAAATATTAAGCTTTTAATTTATATTAAGTATAAATCCTTAAAGAGAAAAGAATAATTATTATATAAGATATATAATTTAATAAAGAAACCTTCTATATATTAAAATTTAAACGCTTTATAATTAACTTAATAATACCTTAAATTAATAAAATAAATAAACTTAAGAAATAATTAATATATAAAAAAATATTTAAAGCGTTAAATTTATAAGATATAAAATCATAAAGCCGTTAAGAACTAAAGCAAATCATTAAATTAAGAAATGTTATAATAAAGGAATAATTAAATAACTAACCGCGAGTTTAAAACTTTATAAAAATATTTATAAACCTAAATCTAAATTCAAATAATATATTAAATAAAAAGAAACTTAATAAAGAAAGAAATAATCTACAAATAAATTTTCTAATCCTTAAAAAAACCTTAAAATCAAAAATAGGAAAAGGTAATACTCTATTAAGCATTAAATAAATATTTTAAGAAATTGTAAGCCTTATAAAAGAAAACCCTCTTAAAAAGAAAATACCTAATTAACGGCCACGCTTAATAAATATTAAAGAAAATGTTAATAATATAAACAGAAGTAATATGTTAATACCATTATTATAACGTAATAAAGAATACTTTAAAAACTTTTAAATAATATCATATATTATAATAAAGCTTATTAAACCCTTATATAAAAATAAGCGGCTTAAAGGTTAAGAACTTAAAGAAGGAAATTTAAATAATTTTACTTTTATTACTTTAATTTATGGAAATAAAGATATAATTATTTCACTTATTAAATTAAAATAATCTAACTTTTTAAAGATATTTTTATCTAATTAATAAGAAGCTTTATATTAAAAAAATCATAAATATTAAATATTATATATAATAATCTTTATAATAATATATTAAAAGAACGTTAAAAAAATTAACGTAATCTTAAATAAATTAAAGATATATTAGGATAAGCTTTTAAAATCACTATTAAAGGAATATAAAAAGTTAGTTAACTACTTATTAAATAAGTAATTCTAAGAAAATGTTAAGGAAGAAATTTAAGTATTTAATAAGAATAATATATAACGCATAATAAAGTAAAACAAAGTAAAAAATACCTTGCTTCCTTTAAAATAGATATTTATATATAAATTTAATAAAAATAATTACTTAAAAAAATATAAATCATAATTAATAATATAAGGTAATTTTTAATACCTAATATTTTAAAATATATATGTTATAATGCTTATAATAAAATCTTTTTATATTATAATAACGTTAGTTATAAAGCTTAATATAAATATATAATAATTTAATATAAAGAATATATTTATAAATGTTTTTTAAATAAGGAAAAAGTTAATTATTATATAGTTCTTAAAAGGATATAAGAATAAAGAAAGGAAATATATAAAATTATTAAAAATATTATATAAATTATGTAACTTTTCCCTATTATAATATAAAAAAATAATAAATATTTTAATACTTAAAAAGCTTATTATATCATTAGAAAAGTCATATTTATTTTATATATTTAATTAAAAAGTTTACATATTAATATATATAGATAATATATTGATAATTAATGTTCTTAAATATATGGCTAAGGTATAAAAAATAATTAACCGCTTTAAAAACTTATATAAAATAAAAGATCAAAGATTAATTAATTAATATTTTAACATTAAGATTATTAAAAATAAAGAATAATATATTATTATATTATTTCATAATAAATATATTAAGAAAATCGCTTAAAAGTTTAACTTAACTAATAAAAGCTAAATATTATTAACTCTTTTATCCTTTAAAATATTCTTTAAGAATATAAGGAAAGCTTTTAAAACAAATATTAAAGCTTTTTAAAAGCATATAAAATTCATTCTTTATACAACTATAATAATTAAATTAAACATTATATATATAACTACATAACTCTTTTATTATTTAATAAATCCTACGCTTAAACATATAACAACAATTAACCAAATAATAAGATATTTATATATAATATATACCTTATATATTATATATAAGGATAAAAGTATTAAAACTTAAGCTTTAATAATTGCAAATAATATATTATTTATAAACAATATAAAAACCAAATAATTATCTTATAAATAAATTATAAGCTTATATAATGAATTAATAACTTAAAAAATAATATATTTATTAATAATATTAACTTTAATAATAGAGGCTAAATTATTTAATATATTAAATATAATAAAAGAAATAATAATTTTATAATAATTATTTAAGAATATATAAATTAACTTAAGAAATAAATAAAAGATTTATAATAATAATTAGTAAATAATTAAATTAATTATTAAAGAAAAGGAAAGGATTAATATAAAGCTTTATTACATTAATATATAAAATATATAATTATAATAAAAACACACTTTAAGAACTTTTAAAATACTTTATTTACCTATAAATTAAATATTTGTTAATAGATTAATAAAAAATCTTATAAGATAAAAATTTAAACATTTTAAATCATTATTAAATCTATAGGATATTTAAGAATTATTAATAAAAAATTAAAAAGTTTATATAAATAACTTATAATATTATTAATTACTCTATATTAATAAGTTAACATATAAAGTATAAAATATAATAATATAATAATAAATAAAGTATACCCTTAACAAAACGCTTTAAAAAATTAAATAATGTTTTAAATAACCTTATTACAAATTATATCACTTATATTATTTATTTCTTAATTATTATTATTCTTTCCCTAATAAATAAATTAAAAATTAAGTATAAAAGAATTAACTTAAATTATACCTATAAGTTAAACTTTACCTTTATTACTTAAATATTTATATTTTAAAAAAGTAAATAATATATGTTATAAAACTTAAATAGTAAAAATATTATAAGTTATATTATAAATTAAAAACGCTTTTTAAAACCAACAAATAATAAATCATATAATTAAATCATTTAACTTATATATATATTAATTAGTAATTAAATTCGTTAATATAATAAAAGGAGTTATTTATAAGTTAATGTAAAAATATTTATTAAAATAAAGCTAATACTTAATATTATAGTTATGGAGTATATTATTATAAGGTATATAAAAATGATTTAATAATATATTCTTAATATATCTTAAGTAAAGCATATATTTAAACACTTTAATAAAAAATTAAGTATTTTCTTAAATAAAGGGAATATTAAAAGGCTATAATGAATTTTTAGAAGTAAGGGATAAAGTTTAAGCTTTAAAATCATCTAATAAAAAATTAACTATAATAATAAAATATATTTTACTAAATAATAAAAAGCTTATCTTAATAAACAACATTATAATATTAATATTTTTGTAAACATTAAAGTTAATAATAAAGCTTACTTTATTAAATGGTATAAAGCTTATCTTAATAAATAATATTACATATTTTTTAACTTTATTAAATCTTAAATTATTAATATTAATAAGAAAATCATTACTTATTAATAATTATTATAAAACTCTTTTATTATTAAAATAAATAACTTATACTTTCTTTAAGTTATAGCAGCATATAATATATAAAATAACCTTAAAATATTTAAAAGTTTTAATTTTCTTTTTAATAAATGTTATAATAATTAAAATATTTATTAATTATTTAAATATAATTTAAAAATATAAAAGAATAATTAACAAAATGAATTAAAAGCTTAACTTAAATATACCTTAAACTTAAGGGGTACTTAAATATAAAATAAAGTAATTTATTATTTAATTATAAAGGTTTTATATAGGAAAGAAAAATTATAACAATTTAATATAAAGAACCTTTCCTTAAATAAACGTAAGAAATAATTAAAATAACAATTAATTACTTAATAATAAATATAAATAACCTAAAGAATTAACATATATTCTTAATTTACCTAAAAAACAAGGCATATATTATAATATTATTTAGGAGTTACGCATAATAGAATACATTATTTTATAATTTAATAAACCCTATTAAAACTAAAAAAATTCCTAAATAAAAGAATAATTTAGAAAATAATTAAAAGCTTTTAAGCATATATATACAAATTATAAAACTTCATTTATTAATATCTCCAAAGTAATATTTAACCTAAACAATTTATTAATTATTCCCAAACCAATTCCTATATTATTATTTTTATTATTATTATTAAAATTATCCTTTTAATATTTAATAAAGTTTAATATATTATTACTAAAAGATTTTATAAGCTTTATTTTATTCTTTAATTTAATATTTAATGATTTAAGATCATAATAAATATCCTATATAAGCATTTAAGTGGTTATACGTAACGCTTATATTTAATCATTCGTTAATTAACTTTAATACTTAAAAAAGAAATTAAGAAAATATAAACATTTATATAAGGCTTTAAAAAAGTAATCCCCTTTAAAACATCACACTATAAATATTAACAAATATACTTAATATATTTATTACTATAATTAAAATATTAAAATTAAGCTATTAATAAGTTTAAAATAATTTACATAAGCTTATACTTATAACCCTTCTTATACTTAACGCATTAACCACTTCATAAATTAAACAAATCCTTATATTTATACTTAATCTTATCACTTAACACATTTTTAATATATACACAATATAAATTATTTTAATAAATTCTTAAAGGCTCTTTACTCTCCATAATTATATACTTATAAGAAATTATTAAAAAATAATTACCTCAAATAGTTATAATAAATATAATTCTACAAGGCTATAAAAACAAAATATGTTAAACCTTACTTAAGATAAATAGTTTTCCCTTATATTTATAAATATTTAAGGAAAATATTAAAGAAATAATAATTAAGATATAAAAAGAAATAAAAAAAAAAGTTATTTATTTATTAATAATAAGAATAAATAATAAAATTAATAACTTATTATCTATAAAAATATTATAATTACTTACAAACGTTAGAATTATTAGAAAATAATTTAATAACTCCTTTATTTTAACCAATAGCTTATAAATAAAGAGATTATTAATAAAAGGCTTAATAAAGGGTTCAAAACTATTATTATTATTATCATTAAAAAGCTTAATAATTATATACTTAAAGAAATTAATAAATAATAAGTTAAGAATATTTATAAAAGCAACTAAAAGAATAATAGGAAAAGTAATAAAAAGAATAATTAACAAAGCAATTACTTTAACAATTATTAAAGCTATAACAAAAATAAACAATTTAAACTTAATAAATATTAAAATAATTAATGAAGCCTAAGTAAATAATTTAGCCTTTATAATAATAATAGTGGTAATAATAATAAACTTAACTTAACAAATCGCTTAAACTTTAATAAGATTATTAACACATTTATTAAATATATTAAATTAAAAAAGGAAATAATTAAAAATGAAGCTATTTACAAATAACTTAAAAGATAAAATTAAAGAAAAGATTTAAAAGAACCCATAATAAAGCTAAGCCACATATAAATAATTAAAAAAGCTCCGCATAAATCATCTTAACGCTTTAAGGAATTATAAAGCTATTTATACACACTTAAAGAATTACTACCAATTTAATTATAATATTTTAAACTTTTATATAAAACTATTAAAATTATCTCATTAATTACCTTACCAAAAAAATAACTATATTATATAAATATTACTCCCTAAATAAAAAGGTAAAACACATTTTCATTTATTCGTTTCTTTTATTATATGCTTAATTAACACATTATATAACACATTAAGAAAGACTAAATAAAACTAATTAAGCTATTATTAAATTAACTAATAACTTAATCCTAAGCCATATATAACTAAAGGATATATTATAAATAAAATATAAGATCTAAATTACATACTCCTATATATAATCCTATAAGCAACTCCATACGTATATTTAAAACGCGCCGCTTATTAAAAACAAAGTTCCCTTTTACTTAATAAATCATACCATTCAATTATACAAGAGCTCCGACACTATAATAACTATATAATAATTAATATAACTTAAATTCATTTTATAAAATATATAATAATTACTTAAATCATTTAATTAAAGTTTTTTAAAAAATAAAGGTTATAAAAAATAAAAATTAAAATTTTAGTAAAGATATAAAATAAAATCTCTTAAATAAATATTATTTATATTCTCCCTTTCACTAATATTAAAAAATTAATAAAATTAACGGTAAAATTATATATATTAACGTTAAGGTTAACTACCTTATAATAAACGTTTATAATAAAGGTTAAAAGAATGATTTTTTTAAGTAAAATCATTTAATTTTATAAGGGTTATTTAATAATATATTTAATTTAATTCCTTATTAAATAAAAAACCCTATAAATTATAATTTCTTAAAATAAAGAAGCTTCTTTTACCTATATATTATAAGCTAATTAAAGAGATTTTTTTAATTATATAAGGTAATTAATTCTAAAGTAATTTCTTAAAACTCTTTTAAAAGCCTTTATTAATTATCCTTAGTTATATAGCCTAAATATTAATAAAGATATTTAATATAAGATATATTCTTATACTATTTAATTTTTCAATTAATTAAATATTTAACCTTTTATTTAAACTCTTCATAATTATTTATAACCATAAGTTTAAACTTAAGAATTTTTTTCCCAAAAAGATCTTATCCTTAAAATAATTTATAAAACTATATTAAAAATATTATAAAGTATACTCCTTAAATATTAAGAAAGTTAAATTCATATATTAACAAAGAAATCTTACAAATAATCTTAAACGAACCAACTCTTATTAACAACCATTTTTTCTTTAATTTCCTTAATAAGTAATAATCTTTATAAAGATATAAATAAGTTATATTTCCTACTTTAAACTTTATAAAAATATATTTATTATTATAACATTCCTTAGCTATTACTCCAGCTATATTAATTAATTATATAACCTTTCTTTATTTATTAATTCTTATAACTTTCCTAACTTTATCTATAATAATTATCCCTTTTTAATTATTTAAAATATCTAATATAAAGTATAATTAAAATCTTAAAATAAATTTATTAAGGCTTTTACTTAAGGGATTAATTAAAAAATTATTTAGATTATATTATAACTTAATTATAATTATAATTTAAGGGATTTTAAAATTAATAACTATATAAAAACAAATAATTATTTCAACGATATGATTTTTTCTTTTAAAGGCTTTATTAATCTGTAAATAATAAGCTATCAAAAATAATGTTTTTATTTTTAAAAGGGTAAATATTTCTTTCCATAAGTTTAATATTTACTTTAAATTTTAATTAAAGATAATGGCTATAAATAATCCTTAATTAATTATTTATAAGATTAATAAAATTATTTTAAACTAATCTTTAATAATATATCTTTTATTTTTAAATATTAATAAAGTCTTTTTATTACTTTTATAAATGATCGTAAATAATATATTAAATTCTTCATAATCTTATATTTCCTAATAGTATTTAATAAAGCTAATGTTAAACATATTTATAATAATATTCAACGTTATTATATAATAAGGAATATTTAATGTATAAATTAATATTAATTATCTTAGAAATGTTTATTAATCTTATTAATTTTTATGATATATAAGGTAATATTTATAAAACTATTTAACATTCTAATATTTATAGAAAAAATAAATATTTTATAAATTATTTATTATTTTATTTTTATTAAAGTAATATTTTTTATCATAAATTAATTTAAATATTTATTTTATATAATTCTTAAGTATATAAAATCTTTTATTTCCTTTAAGATTAATATAATATAAAAGGCTATTATTTAGGATAAATAATATTAAAACTTTTATCCTATAGGTAAGCTTTATAAACTTAATCTTAACTCTATTATCATTATCTTTAAGATTTTTTTCAACAATATTATACTATTCCTTAACTCTTTATTTAATAATATACACTTTTTATTTTACTTTACCTTAAAGAATTTAATATACCTTATTATATTTAAGATTTATAAAATATCCTTTAATAATTTATTCCTTAAATTTATTACTAATTATAAATATTATAATAGCTTAATTAAGGCTATTTTTAATTATAAGGTAAGTAATATTAAAATTTTCTTATATATTATTAAATTTATTAGCTTTAATTTAAATTACCTTTTCCTTTTAAATCATTATTAATAGCTTTAATAACGTATTAAAAATTATATTAAATAATTTAAAGATATATATAATATTTAGATTAAATTATAATAGAAATGATATAATATTAACTAACTTTAAATTTACCTTATTTAAATTTATAATCTTTACCAATATATAATTAATAATATCTTTGGTAATAATATGATTTATAAATATAATTACTGGAAAGGGTATAAATATTAATAATTTTTTATTCTTATAATAAATTTAAATTAAAGCTATTATCTTTAATTTTATTAATTTATATCTCTTTTTAATCTTTATAATAATTTTGGATATGAAAAGGATAGGTTTAATTAACTTAATAAGGATATCCTTCCTAAATATTAATTTACTATCCCATTTAATACTTAATTAAAAAATCATAACTTCTTAAGCCTTAAGATAAATATTTACTTTTATAAAGATAAGCCTAGAATAATTATTATAATAAATAATATATTAAATATAAAAATGTTTTTATAATTCCTTAAAGGCTTTTAATTTTTCCTTAATAAGAGTAAATTTAACTTTAACTATATATATCTACTTAATTTATTTAAAAACTTTCATAAATAACTTCTTAATCTCTCTTAATTTAATTAATAAGGTTATTTTACATACTTATAAAAATATAACTTTAATTTTATACTAAACTATTCCTTTTCTTAACCATTTAAACATACCTAAATAAATTTCTAAGATATTTAAAATATTAAGGAAGTTTAATTTCTTAAAGGCTTTAATTCAATCATCCATTTTTAAAATCCCTTTACCGTTAATAATATAACTTAAAAGTTTTACTATAAAATAAGCTACAAAAAATTTATAAAGGCTAATATAAATATAAGCCTTATTTAAAATCTTAAGCATTTATTTTAAATAATTTAAATACTTTTTAATAATCTTATTAAAGATGATAATATTATTAATATAAGTTCTAACAAAATTTAAGCCTTTAAACAATCTATTTATAAATTATTATACAAACGTTAAGGAATTTTTAAAACCTATTAACATTATATAAAAATATTCTAATCCTTTATAACTAATAATAACCATATAATTACTATACTCCTTTTTAATAAATAATTAAAAGAAAAAGTTAAAGATATTTATAAAGATAAAATAGCAATATCCTATTATATTTCCTATAATATTCTTTTAATTAAATAAAGGATAAACATTAAGGATAATAATTTAATTTAAAGGCCTAAGATTAATTATTACACATCCTTTTTCTTTATTATTAATTTTCTTCTATATAATAAATATAAGATAAATTATAAATATAAGTTAAATCTTAAAAGATATTTTGCCTTAAATATATAAGTTATTATTAACTTTATTAAAGAATTAATAATTTTTCATACTTAAAGGATAATTCCTTATTAACTTTAATTATTATTATTAACCATTAATAAAATTAATACATATTTTCTCATCTTTAAATATTAATATAACACCTTTATCATAGAAAATATTATATTTATTTATAAGGATTTTAACCTTAACAATTATATTAAGCTTAACAAAATTAATAAATACCTTTACATTAGATTTAATAATAAGGATATCTTTTAATTTATTAATCTTATATAAAGATATAAAGAAATTAAATTTAAAAAAATCTAATTTCTTATTAAAGTTATCTTAAATAAAAGATTATTTATTTTTATCTTTAATAAATATTACCTTAAAATATATTTTAATAAAATAATTATTAAATTTTTATTGATCTTTATTTCTTAGATAATTTATAAGATTATTTCATTCCTTTTTATTAAAATCCTTATTTTAATAAGTTTTAATATCTTTTTAATTAATTAATTAAGCCTATATATTTTTGTTATATAATTTAATATAACTTAGCTTTTAATTCTTATAAATTATTATAAGCCACCTTTTATTATTATTTACCAATATTTCTTTAAATATAAATCTATTTAAAATAATATTTATTATAACTTCATATAAAAAATGGAAATAATATAGCTATACAAACCTATCATTTTAATTTAAAGGCTTTAATAAATTTATATAATTAATTTTTATTAGGATTTCTCTTATTGTAAAGATTATTAATTTCTTAATAGCTATAATAATCTTATAAATTATTATTATTTTAAATATGTTATTAATCTTTCCTTTAACCCTTATATTAAAAATTAACTTAAATATGTAAATTTCTTTTATAAAGTTTAGCTTAACGTTATATTTAATTATAAAATTAATATCTATAAGTATTTTAAGTATAAAGCTATTTAAAATATAAGTTATAACTTAAAAATAACCATAAATTTCCATATTATTAACTTATCTTTTAATATAAAAATTAAATTTAATTTATATATTAATTAAGGTTTTAAATTATATTTCCTTTAATAATATAAGATTTATCGTTAAGAAGATAAGATTTTTTACCTATTTTTTAATCCATTTTTAATTTATTATCACGTTAAAACTCCTTATATTCATATAAATTTAAATATTTAATATATTAAAATTAAATTTAATATTTATTTTAAAATAAAATATCCTCTTCTTTAAGTTCTTAGTTTTTTAATTTAATATAAGATTAACTTTAATTATCTAATTATTCATTAAATAAATCTTAAGGCTTTTTAATCGTTTAACGTTTAAGCTAAAGTTAATAAAGGAAATATATTTATATTAATCTTTAAATTATTAATAATATTTTATATCTTTATATTTCTATAAAGTAATTTTCGTGATAAAGGATATCCTATAATAAATATAAGTAAGGCTTATATAATCTCCTTATATTATAGCATAAAGGGCTATATCTTTTAAATTTAAGGCTAATAAATACTTATTTTCAAATATTATAAGGTATATAAAATAAATGTTGTTTATATATTATTCCTTTTTATAAATAAATTTAATCTTTTTATCCTTAATTTTAACCTTTCTTTTTGATTTAAGGATATATCCTTTAGCTATTAGTTTATTAATCTTTTCTTTAATATTTTCTTAATACTCCTAAATAACTTAATTAACGTAATAAGTAAAGATATTATTCTTTTATAACTGTTTTTTTTTAAATTGTTAATATTTAATAGGTTAATAATTATTTTGATTATTATTATCTTAACTATTAAATCTAAATTAATCTTCTTTATTAAAGCTTTAATCTATAAGCTTAAAGCTTTTATAAAGAACTTTAAATAAGCCTTTATTATTAAAAAATCAAAAGTTAAAGCAATTTATTAATATAAGCTTCTAATTTTAATAATTAAAACTCTTATAAGGTTTTTAACTATTAATTTAATAAACTTCCTTTTTATTAAGGGAATCTTTTTTAAGATTATTAATATTTTAATTAATTTATAAGGCTAAGCTACCTTTTATAAAGCCTTTTAATTCTAATTATAATAATTTTTATTTTTTAATGGTAAGATTTAATTACTTTATTTTTTAAATTTCCTTATTTAGGATTAGTAAAAGCTTTTATAAGGCTAAAAGCAATGCTTAATATAGCTTTATAAGCTTTTAAAAATTAATAATATTATCCTATATTATAATATATTAAAATAAAATATTAATAAACGTTTTTAACAAATTATTTTTCTTAATATCCTTTAAAATATAAGTAATATTTTTAAATTATATAGTTATTTCGTTAAGTTTAATGCTATATTCCTTAAAAATGTTATTAATAAAATTATCTAAGTTTTATTATAAAGTTATCTTTTCTTTAATTAATAAGCATATTTGTTATTAATTAAAAGCGTTTTCATTAAATAACAAATATATATTATTAAATATTACTTTTTTTCAAACGTTATTATTATTAATAAACTTATAAATATATTATTTTTAAATATAAGGATTATTATAATAATTAGTTTTATCCTTTCGTTATTAATTATTACTTTTAGCCTTAATATTTAATTTAAGATAAAATATGCCTATATTAATAACTCTTTAATTTATTTAAACGTTTAAATTATCTATTATAAGCTTTAATATAATCATATAATTAATGAATAAGGCTATAATAATTTAATATATTCGTTTATTTAAAGTAATAATTTTATTTATTAATGTTAATATAAATTTCCTAATATTAAGGCTTAATAATTCCTTTTTTAATAAAACTTCTTTATTTAAGTTTATTAAATTTTCTAACATATTTTAAATTTTAATTAATAATTATATGTCTTTTCCTTTTAAATTTAATAATATAATAAGCCTCGCTATAATATCTTTAATAAACTTAACTTTAGCTTTAAAAATATAATATTATAAACGTTAAATTTATCTTTAACTATAAGTTTAACGTTATTCATAAATACCTTTTTTATAACGTTAATATTTTATTTCAAAATATTTATATTAGCTTTAAATTATTTAAGGCTATTATAAATTTAAATATTTATTTTAATAAGCCATTATTATTTAATAATTTTTACTTTTAAATTAAAATTAACGTTATTTACATTATATTAGCCTTTTTATATAAATCTAAACGTTTAATTAAGATTATTATTTCTATCTTTAAAATATTTACCTTCTTTTATAAGGTAAAACTTTTCTTTTATAAAATAACTCTTTTCTTTTATAAGGTAAATTCCACTTCCTATAAAATAACTTTTACTTCCTATAAAATAAATCTTTTCTCTTAAAATATATATTATTTCTTATAAAAGTTAATTATTTATATTTATAAGATAAAATTCTTTATTATTATTTTTATTATCATTTTTAATAAATAATTCCCCCTTAATATTTAAGTTTAAAATAAAATTTTCAAAGCTATTATCCCTTAATATTTCCTCTTAAAAATATTATAAACTTAACTATAACTTCGTTTACGTAAATTTATTAATTTTTAAAATATTTCCTAATCCTTTATTACAAAATTTCTCAAACTTTTTATTTAATTTAACTACGTTAATTATTCTTCTTATATAATCTCATATCTTATTAAAATATTGGGAACTATATTGCCTTAAAATGTGATTTTTAAATACTTTAATAAGATAAATGAAGAGATTTTCTTTCTCATTAAGCTATTATTTAACTAAAACTTTAATATTCTTTAAGATATTTATTCTATACTTTCTAAAACGCTTAAAATCCTTATTTAAATAATAAAGAATATCTCTAACTTTTTATAAATTTATAACTTATATTCTAAAATATTAAACATTAAAAGTAATATTATTCCTAAAGTTATTAATTTTATTAATAAGCTTAATTAAAAGATTAATATTACGGATATAACTTTAGTTATAATTATTAACTACGAGGAATTTTAATATAACTATTACTTTTTCTACTACTTAACTTTATAATTAGCTATAATCCTTAACGTTAACTTCTTTTCTATCGTTAAAATATAATAATAATAAAATAATAAAATTATTAGCAATTATAATAATAAATATTAAATATTATAAATTACAAAATAATTAACAAAGCTATATAAGAATATAATAAAATAAGCTAAATAATTAATAAAGCTATTTAAAAATAAATAAATAAATAATATTATATTAATGATCTAAAATTATTTAATTAAAAGATTTAGCTAAATAAATATATATAAATAAATAAACATAATAATTAAATAATTAACCTTATAAGGGTATTTCTATAGGATAAATAATTACCCTTATAAAATAAACCATCCTTAACACTCGCAATATTATTAAAAATAAAACTTTAAACTTAAGTATTTTATATTGCTATATTAAAACTAATATTAAAGAATGTTAAAATTAAATAAGCCATTAAATTTAAAGAAAATTTAAAAAAATATAAAGTTAAGTATATATTAAATTTATAAATAATTAAAAATTAATTATAATATTTTATAAAATAGAAAAATTACCTATTAAAAAATAATATATAGGAATTTATTAAATATTTATAAGGTTACTTTAAGGAGCTTAAAGAATTTTATTGTTAAAACTTAAATCGATTAAAACTAAGGAAAGATTTATATTAAGATTTAAGTTAACCTAAGAAAAAAAGGAAAAAGCCTTAGAAATATTAAAACTTACCTCCTTTTTAAAAATATCCTATTCCTCCCGCTTAATATATTTTAATTCCTTAATGAAATTAAGCTTATAAATAATTATTCATTTTAATTTTTCGGCTTAATATTTCTTTTATTTTTATAAATAATAAACTTTAACAATAAATAGCTTCGCTTTTTCCTTAGCTTTTTTAAGCTTTTTTTTAAAATTATAAAATTAAAAGGTAACTTTTAAAACTTCTTTATAAAAAATCTCAAATATATTGCAATAAGTTTAATTAAAATAAATATATTTAATGTAATAATTAAAGTTTTTAAAGGTAATATAAGCTAACTTATAATTCTTATAATAAAAATAAAGCATTTTAAAGTAACTTTATAAAAGAATTATTTAAAAAAATGTTACTTAGTTTTTAATAACTTATTTAAAATAATAAGAAATTTATAAATTAAATTTATTAATACCATAACTTAATATAATTAATATATAATAAAGAAAGAACTTATTAATATTAGTTTTTAAAATAAAAACCTTAAAGAAAAGAAATAATATTATGGCTTAAAAAAACAACTTTTAAAGTTAAAGTTAAATTAAAATTATGTAACTTAATTTATAAATTAAAGGTTTTATATTACAAATTAAAAGATTAAGGATTTATAAAGTTACATAATAAAATCATAAATTTATAAATTTAAAATAATAATATAAAAAGGGAAAATAAATATAAAAAGGATAAATTTCCTTATATATTTAATTATTTATTTTTTAAATTATTAATTTAAGCATTTATTTTTTCTTAAATAAAGAATACCTTAAAATTTCCTTTACGATTAAAAATTACCTTTAATTAACCCTTAAATATTATTACCTTATAAAATTAAAAACTTTAAAGTACATACCGATTTATAAAAGTTATTAATTAAAAGTAATAAACGAGATTATAATAAAAACATTACGAAAAAAATTATATATAAAAATTTAAATTATAAATTTACGATATAAATTATAAAATTATAATTATTATTACTTAATTAAATAGCTTATAATTATAATTATAAAAATTATTACCATTATTATTTTTTATATTTTTAAAGTTTTTAAAAGTAATAACTTTTTAAGTAAATATATTAAAAAAGTAAAAGCGTTATACGCGTTATACGTAAAGATTAAAAATTAATACTTTAAGTTAAAATTATAACTTTATTAAAGATTAACGTATAAAGGTAAAATTATTACGAATTTAAAATTATTTAATAATAATTATATAACCGAAATAACTTTAATTTAAAAATTATATACGCGACGTTAAATATTTTATATTTAAAAGCTTTATAAAAATTATATTTAACATATAAAATAATTATTAATATTAGTAATAGTTATTTTACTTAAAATAATTTCGGAAATTATTTTTTAAAATTTCGAAATGTTTATATTATTATTTTTAATAAGCTTAACATAAAATTTACCGTATTAACGTTTTATCGAATTAACTTTTAAACTTATATATATTACGTAAAAGGTTTTGTAAAATATTAAGTTTAAATAAAAAATATTATATAATATAAATTATTAAAATTCGCGTTTTAATAAGTTAATATTTATAAGTAAAAATACGTTATAATATTTTTTAATAATTACAACGATTTAAAGCGTTAAGCTCGTTATATTTACAAAGCATTAATATAATAATTATGCGAATAATATAAAAATAAAGCTTTAAATTTTCGACTTTTTTATATAACGTATATATAATAAATAACGATATAAAATTATTACGAAAGCTTAAAAAAATATAATTAAAAGTTATATTAACTTTTACTTTTATTAATATTTTATATCGTCGTTTATTTATTACTTAAATTATTTCGAATTTAATAAGTTTTATATAACTTTAATAATAATTGTAAAATTTTAATATTAATAATAATTATATAATAATTTATTTTTTTTAAAAAAAAAGTTATATTAATTATATTTTTTTAAAAGTATTTTAAGTAGTTTTATACTTTCGTTTTCTAAAAGATTAATTCCGTAGTGTTATAGCAACGTCACCGTTAACTCGCATTATATAACTAGTAAATGTTCAAAAAGGTGGGCTAGTTCCGTCTAGTGTTAACCCAGCCAATCACCAACTAGTTAGTATAGCACGCCTACTAAATTCAGTATATGATGGAGTTGTCTACCTATGTCAAGCCGCTACAACTTGTGCTAAGGTGGTTGGCATTCCAGTTGTCGCAATTGGCAAGGTCGCCTGGCAGGGCTGGCTCAACGACGCTGACGCCGCGAGTCGTAGGGCTCACCAACACGGCCTAATAGACTTCCTTAAGACACCGTTCTTTGCGAATGTTGGCGGCGTCGCTATAGCAGGAGTCATTTCTACGCATATTACTGGCCAGGCCAACCCCAAACCTGCCGAATGCAGTACATCGAACTCCGAAGCCGACGTGGTCGGAGCTGCGATTGCCGCCGCAGTTTATAGTAACCCAAACGCGGACGAGATCTCTGTTAATATCAATGGACTAAGTGGTACATTGGCTATTACTATCGCAGCTACACCTGCTAATCAGACCCCACATGCTACTTGTCACTAGATGACGACAGGCGAAGTGTATTCAGTGCATGGGCCATGTAAGGTGGCTTCTGTCCTATGGATAGCCTAGAAATAGGTTGAATATCTCATGTTGTACTGGTGCACGTTGCCGAATGAGGGGTCAAGTGAGAGGTAGTCAGGTGACAAGTCAGATGATCAAGCTATGCCCCTTTTATCGATCCAAATATGTACTATATTGGTTATAGGCGTATATCACCTTGAATTGACAATGAGCAGCACTTGTCTCAGATACTCTGTCCCGTGGGCATGTGTTATACCTAAACATAGGAGCTTCTCGCTATTCCAATATCGTAGCCCAACGGGATAAATTAGCTCATATACTCCATATATTCCTTCGTCAACTTAGGATATGCTTATGGGTGTTTCCTGTATATTATCCTATCATCATCTCATTCGTAATTGTGGTCGCAATGAACATCCAGCGTAAGTACCTAGCTATGTACGTTGAAATTGCCATCATAAAAAGGGACCTCCAAAGAACAATACGAAAATAGGACCATATGCCTCAATGACCCCCCAACTGTGCTAGCACTTAAACGCTTTGTGTTGGTGTTGATGTCAAAGATACATATTGTGAGGAGACCACAGAATAACCGGGATCCTTCCTAGCTTGGCGACCTTTCGTATAGGGACTAACCTAAGTACAATACACCTTATCTCAATTTGCAACCATCATAATTTCCCTGTTTTTCTGTCCCATCTGAAATGTTGTAGTTTGCAAAATACGTTCCAGTTAATATTACACATAATTAATGTAAATCTGCATTCATTAGACCTTTTCATGGTACGATATAGCTGAGTGACACAGAAGCAAATGGCCTCCGGTGTGCCTTTTGAGGTGGGCCCTGTTATACCGTACGGTAGATAACTTGCCCCCCTGTCACTCCATCTTCGGCCGAACCAACCAGTTTTGTAAGAAGGCATCCGGCCTTTTAAGATCTGTTTTAGCCTATGTGAAAATAATCCAGTGATTCCAGGGTCGAGAAAGCTGAAAGATGCTTGAGAATGGGGGAGTCCAGAGAGCAAGGAAAAGCATTCGATAATCATTACTGCGCCGCATATTTGATTAAGGTCTAACCCAGAAGACCCAAGGATTCGGTCAGCTAATGTACGCGATCATTCTAGACGCCAACTCAAAATGATCCATGGTTGCATTGATATGTCGAGATTTCTGGATCAATTGTAATAGGTCGCTGGGAGAAACCGCTAGCTGTTTTTTAACAAAGACCGCGATCACGCAAAAGCTCGTCAACACATTTAGCGATTGTAACCTTCCCGTTTGGGTGAACCCTTGTACTCACCTCAATAGAGCCCATGCAGTTGATAACTCCCGTGAAACCAAGGTGACGAATCAGTGTTGTTTGATAGGACGGTAGGATGGCCTATCTCCCACAGCTTGTATACCTATATTAAGCCGGCGTGAGGACTCCTGCTTTGGTCCTGGTTCACCTGTATACCTTTATCCAGCCCAACAACCCATATTCAGCCTTTGGGGAGATCATCGACTCATCATGGGTATGTACGATATTCCATCTCTAATCCAGCTATCTAACCGGCATATTTCACAGCGGAAAATGTCGTTGGCCTCAATGTTCATAAGGTCGTTGAGCCAGACGCAGACCCGGATGCTACCACTGCGAAAGTGAAAGCTGAAGGAGGTATTGCCGAGAAGAACGCTAGCTCGACCCTAGATGCTCCCGATGTCGAGGCACAAGCCGACTCGCTAGACGCAGCCAGACATGTCATTGACTACGAGGCCTACCCACCTCCAAGCGATGAAGAGCGAAGGACGCTGCGCAAAGTCTACGACTCGATCCCCATAACGGCCTGGTCTCTTTGTTTTGTGGAACTGGCTGAACGGGCTTCTTACTACGGGGTTAAAGCCGTTTTTAATAACTACATGCAGTTTCCCCTTCCTGAAGGCGGACCAGGAACAGGTGCTATCGATCCATCAAAGGTTCGTATGAAATAGCTGGGTGTGACTTATAACTAACACCAATATAGCCCAATTCTCATGCCGGTGCGCTTAATCTTGGACTCCAAACCGCCTCTGCGTTGGGTCTCCTATTCACCTTTCTCGCCTATGTTATACCCATTTTCGGAGCATGGATCGCGGATACCAAGATTGGCCGCTATCGTGCGATCGTTTACGGTGTCCTAGTGGGAGGTGTCGCCCATGTCATCATGATTGGGGGCGCTGCACCCGCTTTGCTAAAGGCTGGAAAGGGCGTCGCTCCGTTTCTGGTCTCCTTCTTCCTTCTCGCCATCGGAGCCGGAATCTTCAAGCCTAATGTCGCGCCGACAGTAATTGACCAGTACAAGTACCAGCGCGAATATACGAAGGTACTGAAATCAGGAGAAAAGGTACTCGTTGATCCGGAGACGACTGTGAACCATATCATGCTCATCTTCTACGCATTCGTTAACATTGGCGCATTCTTCTCTATCGCCATCGTTTACATCGAGAAATATCACAGCTTTTGGCTTGCTTTCCTTGTTCCGGGTATTGTGTATTTCTTGCTTCCAGTGTTGCTTGCCGCCATGTACAAGCGCACTGTTAGGAAGCCGCCCCAGGGATCCGATTTGATTCGCTTCGTCAAGATTAGCATCGCCGCATTGAAAGCGAGTAAGGGAAATGTCTTCTCGAAGCAATTTTGGCCGAAGGTGAAACCTTCGGTGCTGGCGGAAAGGGGTGTTACCGTTAGCTATTCAGAGAAGGACGTCGATGACGCACGGCGAACATGGGAGGCGGTTCAGATCTTTCTGTACATCCCGATCTGGTATTTGAACGATGGTGGTGTTGGCAATGTGCAAAGCAATCAGGGGGCTGCTATGACTTCAAATGGTGCCCCTAATGATCTGTTGTCCAACTTCAATCCCTTAGGTGAGTTGTTATCCCGAGACATACTTGGAACCTTCAAAATATTTGCCTTCCTCCTAAGGAAGTACTTGCTAACTATATCGTCTCAGTGATCATTGTATTCTCCCCACTCATGGCTCAGGTTGTTTACCCTTTCCTCCAACGCAAGAAGATCAAGTTTGGACGTATAAGTCGAATGACTTTTGGCTTCATCCTTGCTATTATCTCCGGTGTCATAGGCGCCATTGTCCAATACCGCGTATATGAGACCAGTCCATGGTGAGTGCTCAGGCCATTCGCATCCCTTGTCTCGGCAAGCTAATGAGGTCGTCACACAACAGTGGTTACAACGCCAGCACTTGTGATGACGTTTCTCCTATTTCGATCTGGTGGCAGATCCCGAATGTTGCTCTTGGTGCCATCTCCGAGATTTTCGTGAACGTCACGTCGTACGAGCTCGCTTACGCACGTGCACCAGAGAATATGCGTGCTACAGTTGTTGCGCTGTTCCTCTTTATGACTGCATTAAGTAGTGCCCTAGGCGAGATCTTGATTCCCGCTATCGCCGATCCGACACTCGTCTGGGCTTGGGCTGCTCCCGCCATCGCGCTTTTCGTCCAGACAGTTCTCTTCTGGTGGAGGCACCGCAATGTTAATGATGATGTCTTCATGACTTACGAGGAAGATTACCAAGGACTTACTCCAAAGACTGAGAAGGTCGAAAGCGAAGGGAAGTAGATGTGATTGGACGTCCGTATGGGGAGCGAGGGACGCACATAGTTGACGTAATGATTACAGATGATAACTGAGCGGACTGTTTGTCAAGTTTCCATCTAGTAAGGGTGTTTGATAGGTGCCCGATAAATGTCTCGGCATATTACACTACATTTCAGCTATATGTCCCAATAGCTTAGACAGCACACCTTCATCACAATTTAATCAGTTCTACTAAGATTGCGTAACATCTCCCATAGTCCAGACTCGCAGCCTTCCGTTACTTCGGCCGTATTTATCTACTTCAATGTATATTTCCTGTCAATATAGGAGGGCGAAGTTCAAAGTTGTAGTTCAGCTCGAGATGGCAGACCCCACCTGTTATTAACCACTCATATTCGCGTATAATTATACTGGCATATGAAAAGTAGATGACAAGAAACGGAGGGCGGGAGCCTGAGGTATTTATGTTGTCCACAGGGCAAAGTCCAAGAAATGTGTGTATATTTGAACGCAACCTTAGTACGGCTGTGCTGCATATTACATGTGCTGACAATCCATTTCAACCGTGGGGCCGTTCTTCGCGGATACCACCACTTGTAAGTCTTGGGACAGGCTATCAGAGGCGTGCTGGAGAGCAATGCATAGGAACTTGCCTGACGGCTTTGCTATTTCTATCCTACCTATAATTGGCATTGCTCTCCGGATAGTTCACCTTCCGAGCCTATGCATCGTCACTCCTGGTGCACCAGACAATTCTCAACAATCTAAAGGTCAATCATTTCTCCAACTTGATTAGGTACCTACCTATGGAATACCTTGCACTTCAAGAATCTGGGGCCGCCTCTATCGCAGGCTTCCGCGATACAGGGATATGTCTAATTGTGGTAACAGCCTGTTGTGTTACGGCGCGGTTTGTGGATAGTTTCACACGTGGGAGTAGGAGGCTTATCATCGACGACAGTAAGGCCCTGAGTAAGGTCAATTTCACAGAGAATATGTACTAACCATGATATTGTATGTCACTAGTCCTTTCCTTGCTAGCCCTTATTCTACTAGTCTGCTATGCGGCTTTCGATTACGCATCAGCAAATGGTAAATCATTGCTGTACTGTATGTTGGAATGAAACTGATCACCCCCAGATTTACAGCATCCAGATAACCCAAACCTCACTATTGGTTACTTTACACAGGTAAATCTGAAAATGACCCATGTTCAGCACTCCATTATGCTGATGTGATAACGAATTATAGCAATCTCTCATTCTCACGCTCGTCGCCGGGTTTGCAATGTACTTTGCCAAAACCCCTATTCTCGCCCTATACCTGAAGCTATTTGGGATCAAGACCTGGTTACGTGTAGCATCCTATGCGACACTCGCCCTATCATTCGTACTATTCCTGATAACCTTATCGATTGCTGGCGCAGCTTGCTCCCAGACAACTGAGGTTGATATAAATTTCCTTGAGAAATGTATCACGACATCAGTTTCGGTGGGCGTCGCGAATGGAGCAACTGCCGTCGTTACCGATATCATTATCATCATTCTTCCGCTTCCAATCATCGCTGGACTTAGACTTCCACTCCATAAGAAAATAGGACTGGCCATTGTTTTCTTAACTGGTATTTTGTAAGCCTTGTCCCTACCTCTAGGAATTACCTAGTTCATGATCTAATGCTTGCTTATATCAAGCGCAATTGCGGCCAGCGCCATCTCTCTTTATTTCAAAGCAATGTCTCTGGCTGGATATTCAACTGCCCTCGCGCCTACACTGTTTTGCACGTGAGTCTAGCCCTCGCAACATATGGGAGGCAAATGAATTAGTGTAACACGGTCTCTTTTAGGATTATCGAATGCTCTCTTGCCATTATGGTAGGATGCGCTCCGGCGCTTAGATCGTGCTGGGCGAAGTATGGGAAAAAGACCACATTATTTAAAAAAGTGCAATCGGCTTTGGCGCACTTCAGGCTGACTAGATCCACGGAAACTCCGAAGCCAGAGGGTCAAGACTACTACCAACTACCTTAAGCTCGATGTCGTGCTTTTCTGGGTTTTCTGGATTCTTCCGGGGCAAAGAAGCGACGATCCTGTTATTAGAATGGTATTTGCTATTGAGAGGAATTAATTGGGGATTTGTCTATATAAAAAACCTCGTAAATGTGTCTAATAAAATCCGCACTGAATGAATTGAAAAAAAAAATAGGGGGGCAGGTTACCCCTTTACTGTGACTCGGTTGAAATTCGGCAACTCTTCCTGACAAAAAGCTTGGCATCGTCGTCATTATCGCTCCTCCGTTACCCGCTTATCTCCGTTCGCGATTTTCTTGCCACAGCACTTGCTGTTCCTACTCTTGCATTCTAGCCAAGCAAGATGACATTTCTTCAGTCAATGTTTGATCGGCAAGGCGCAAATGGCTAAAGGTGCGATATCTCCGTATGTCTGCGCTCGATGCGCTCGAAATCTGCTTACCCGAACCGCCCGAATTCCCGCCGTTCCCCAATGGAGAAAATACACGACTAAGTCCGGTCCTTCGTCTAGCGATGAACCAAAGCATGAATCGAGAAATTCGACCGATGGAGACGCCGAGCCTGATGAGTTAGGGCCCATGGCCCGCCGTCTCGAAGAAGCGACGGAAGAGGCCTTACTCACGGGAGGGAGAGCGGGCCGTCGGGCGGTAGAAGATGCGGGCTTCTCGGAAGAATTGAAGGAACGTCTATTCGCGAAAGTGAAGGACGCAGAGTTTCGATCCGAGCACGCAGCGGCCTTTGCAGAAGCCGGTATGCCTTCTGCAGCTGGCGCGGGCACCCGGCTCACAGCCACGAGCCAACCGTGGACTGGCACTGAGACCACAGAAGACGCCGTTCTACGAATGCTCAATGACGCACACAAACCTTTGAAACGAGAGCTTCGAGGCCGTCCGAAGCTACCCGACCTCCAGCCAATTGACATGCGAATCAAACAAGAACCAAGGGTGAACGCGGGGCGCAGAGCTGCTAGCGCTAGAGATAAAGCGTCTATGTACGCAGGGTTGGGGATGAAAGAGTTAGAAGAGGGTCTTAACGAGGACGAGAGAGAGGCGCTGAGAAAGGAATTCCGCGATCGTTTTAGACCTGCTGCTCGTGCGATGCCGAATACCTTGACCGGATTAGCTTCGCTAGCGAACGAGAGAATTGAAGATGCTATCGCAAGGGGACAGTTCAAGAATATCCCGAGAGGCAAGGGCGTCGAGCGGGATACGAGAAGTGACAATCCTTTCATTGATACGACCGAGTACATAATGAACAAAATGATCAAGCGTCAAGAGATAGTACCACCTTGGATTGAGAAGCAACAAGAGCTATCGAAAGCAGCGCATGTGTTTCGGGCTCGATTGCGAAATGACTGGAAGCGCCATGCTGCCCGAATGATTGCGAGTAAGGGTGGCTCACTTGAGGATCAGATGAACCGGGCAAGGCAATATGCGAAAGCTGAAGAAGTGTATAATCCGCGAAGACGCAACGTGGACCAGATAGCAGTGCCTACGAACTCGACCGATGACCCGGTCATGATTAAAATGCGACAGCAAGCATCCTTGGAAGCAAACCCCGAATCGGCGCCGGAGGCGGGTGATGGTGGGGCCACAACTGAGGATGTACCGTTGCCACCGCCTTTCCGAGATCCCGACTGGTTGGCCACTGAACGGGCTTACATGGACCTCTCGATTAATAATCTTAACAGTCTCACTCGGTCTTACAATCTAATGGCGCCCGAGCTTGCTAAGAAGCCGTATTTCTCACTTGAACGAGAATTAAACAACTGCTACGCCGACGTTGCACCTCAGGTTGCAGATGCCATTAAAGATAGAGCTAGCAGGCCGTCGAAGTCTCTTACGGACGGCGTCGGACACACTCCAACCAGCATTTTGGATCGGTTTGGAAACGGCGGCAACACTGCTAAGGTGTACGAGTCAAAGTCGCCGTATTATGGGTTTAGGGAGATGTGGCGGGATCTCTGGAAACGTGAAGCTAACTAGTGTTTGACGTGTTTCTATTAGTAGCCTAGATACAGCCGCAGTTCTGATATAGACTCTTGGGTATTATGCCCAGACGCGCTTGCGCAGGTCTTGCATTCGAAACATCCAGTTACCAGGACTTCGGAATAGAACTAAGATGAACTCAAAACTGTTCTAATGTATGAATATGACCAAACGAAACAAATCTATTGGCAGAACTTCACAATACATTCACTTTGACGCAACATATGTATCGAAGTTCGTTCGTTAGGTAATTATATGATTTCTTCTCCGGACCAAAGGGATTTGATGCTGCTCGGGCCGACCCGCTAACTGGCATAACCGAACTAGCTTACTCAGGAACGGACAACCGGGCATAACGGTGTCGTCATGATCAGCACTACATTTTGAGCATCCGAATTGGATTCTGACATTAGAACCCTGAGAACTTCAACGAAGGAAAAGTAGAAAGGAAATAAATATGCATCCTATGCCAAATACGAACGCCTTTGCTAGTTGCATCACCTGTTATAAAAGCTAGGAAAGGAAAAAGACCTCCGGATTCTCAACGGTGGGACCACTTATACGGCCTAGACTTGGAATTTATGGGCCACTATTTCGGGGGTTGTTCGTTTCGGGGGCTGTTCGGCGTTCTCCATTTTCCCCAGAAGCTTCAAATGCTGCAAGTCGCGACCTGGATGAAATTCTCCAGATTCTCTCCACATCTCCGCTCCTCATTTCGTCCCTTATTTTTTCTCAATTGACTTTCTTTTCTAACTTTCTATTTTTCTCCTTCTTCTAATACATACCTCTAGTTGTTTCCAATTTTAAAACAATTGTGCCTCTGTGCCTGTACCAATATATAGAACCCTCGCTGTGCCCCTCGTCTTCGTCACTTGCCCCTCCAAGCTGTGTATTAGCTAGAGCTTCCGAGCTCGAATCGTGACAACATGGCGTCGCCAATAGCATCCGCAGCTCTCAGAGCTCGGGTTAACCGGCCGTCTATGCTGAAAAAGCTATGTCGACCCGAAGACTTGCTTCACCACTTCCCCAATGGCGCCTACATTGGCTGGTCTGGTTTCACTGGTGTCGGCTACCCCAAGTGCGTAACCATCCTTTCTCCCCTCACGATGTAGCTCGATGGACTAAACTTCAAATTCAGGAAAATCCCCACGTTCTTGGCAGACCATGTAGAGAAGAATAACCTCCAAGGCAAGCTGCGGTACACACTATTTGTCGGCGCCTCGTCAGGGGCCGAGACGGAGAACCGATGGGCTGCGCTAGATATGATTGAGAGGCGAAGTCCCCATCAAGTCGGCAAAGCAATTGCCAAGGGCATCAACGAGGGAAGAATCAAGTTCTTTGACAAGCATCTGTCTATGTTTCCTGTGGATTTAGTATATGTAAGTGAATGCAATTACCCAGAGGTATATATAGGTGGATTGATTTTAACCTAACATTACTAGGGCTTCTACACCAAAGACCGGCCGAGTAATAAGCTAGACGTTGTCGTAGTCGAGGCGAGCGAAATCAAAGAGGATGGAAGCATTGTTCCCGGTGCATCCGTTGGCGCAACACCAGAACTTGTCCAACTTGCTGATAAGGTAAGTAACATAACAAGTTACGAATGGAAGAGCAGAATTAACGATGCGCTGTTATATTAGATCATTATCGAAGTTAACACCTCGATACCGAGCTTCGACGGACTTCACGACATCACAATGACCGACCTACCCCCCAGACGAAAACCGTACCTCATTATGGGCGTCGAGGACCGTATCGGAACCACATCCATCCCCATTGACCCAGAGAAAGTCGTCGGTGTAATTGAATCCGATTACCCAGACCAAACGACGCCGAACACCCCCGCGGACGAAAGCTCCCGCTCCATCGCACACCACCTAATCGAGTTCTTCGAGCATGAAGTCAAACACGGCCGCATGCCCAAGTCTCTCCTACCCCTACAATCCGGCATCGGCAACATCGCGAACGCCGTCATCGGCGGGCTCAGTGAGTCCAACTTCTACAACCTGAAGGTGTGGACCGAGGTCATCCAGGACACCTTCCTAGACCTGTTCGACTCGGGGCGTCTAGACTTCGCGACGGCGACCTCGGTGCGCTTCTCGCCCGAGGGCTTCAAGCGCTTCTACGACAACTGGGAGTCGTACCAAAACAAGCTGCTGCTGCGAGCGCAGCAGGTATCCAACTCTCCCGAGATCATCCGCCGACTGGGCGTCATCGGCATGAACACGCCCGTCGAGGTCGACATCTACGCGCACGCTAACAGCACCAACGTGATGGGCAGCCGCATGCTGAACGGACTCGGCGGGTCGGCAGACTTCCTAAGATCGGCCAAGTACAGCATCATGCACACGCCGTCGACGCGGCCGTCCAAGACGGACCCCATCGGCGTCAGCTGCATCGTGCCCATGTGCACGCACGTCGACCAGACGGAGCACGACCTCGACGTCGTGGTGACCGAGACCGGATTAGCGGATGTGCGGGGCTTGAGCCCCCGCGAACGTGCGCGTGTTATTATTGAGAAGTGCGCGCACGACGACTACCGCCCGATTCTCAAGGACTATTTTGAGAAGGCTGAGTTCGAGTGTCTGAAGAAGGGAATGGGCCATGAACCCCACTTGCTGTTTAACGCCTTCGATATGCATAAGGCGCTGTTGGAGGAGGGTAGCATGAGGAAGATTAAGAAGTGGTAGACCAGATGAATTAAATAGAGAGGAGATAATTAGGGAGGACTGTAAAGCATAAATGGTCATTAGCAGTATATATTAGCATTGGATACGGAATAAATCTGTCTCCTAGATTTGAATGGTATATATTTTCCATTTACCGCTATGGCTTCCCCGTTTGTCGGTGCCGTAGTAATGTTGATGGGAGAGATGAAGCCACCAGAAGATAGGACAAGTACCTAGATAAACCAGCTAGCTTGATGAAACTGGATATCGCTATTTACCTACCTAGTCTTACTCCTATGGTGGAAGACATTGCCGGGATAATATTCTGTAGCTATATCCATCGCGAAGACGAGACGGACTTATCGCTTTTGTTCTAGCACCTTAATACGCATCCATGATGCAAGCCGAGTAGGGGATCCAGGGACTCGAGAGCCTAAAACCCTTAGTTCCGGCAGTCGATTTCACCTTGGCAGGGGCTTTTTTTAGTGCTTACATGCTACATTCGCAACCCTTTTAGAGGGTTTAGCACCCAACTGATCTACCTCTAAATATTCTATACACTGGTAGTCTTTCGTTTGTTCATCGCACTCTATTCTTTCTACTTTCCGCCTGTAGAAGCAACACGGAGGAACTCCTAGTCCAATACAGAGGTGGATAAACCCCATCAAAAGAAGAGGTATCTATAAACACCAGCTGTTTAATTAAAAGACACAATTGGGGGAAAAAAGGGAGGTTCTCCATCCCCTTTAATTTCTATGAACACTTCTGTGTTCGCGGAGCATTATGTGTCATTGTGTGAGTTTCGTACAATTTAGAGTCCTATTTAACGGATTGCAAGTTGGCCTAGAATTGTAAGAAGCCATTCCAATAATCCCAGTTTAAATCACTACTGCCTGTCAGCCAGAGGTTATCCAGGCTATGAGGATCCGGGACATCAGGCATCTGAACACGTCCCACGTTTCGTTTTTGCTTCTCGTTCCAAAGCAACCGAATAAACTGGGGTGTGATATCGTACTCCCGAACACCTTGACCTTGAACCAACTCCTTTCTATGGGTTTCCCAAGCCTCCAGTGTCAAGTCGCCGAGAGCGGCAAAGAATGTGTTCTCGGCATCTTCTATTAACTCAGGATGGTTATTGTAAAGATCTTCCACCAGCTTCCAAGCCACAGTCACCCGATCTCCAGCGCACCGGATCCGCAGCTCGCTGATAATATAGATGCAGAGATCTATTTCGAACCTGAATGTCATGAAGGTGAATAAATGCGAAGAAAATTTACTATTTAGGGCCATGTCCACTAGCTCCAGCGACGTTACAGCCGAGTCGAACAGTATGTCGTTTTCTTCCCGCGTCACATGTACCTCGCCACAGCTTACACCAGCTCGCCGGCGAGGATGGTAAACCTTGAAGCGCAACCGCGTGATAACGAAATTGGCGATGGTCCGTGTCAGACCGTGGAGAGGGATGTGCTTATCGCATTTGCATATGAATTTCTTCTGGTAAATTTCCTCGAGTTGATTGATGGCTTCCTTCGCATCTTCAAACCCCATTGACGATCTACCTCTCGCAGGGCCGTGGACGATATTATCATAGACCCTGACGGCCTTGGGAGAGTATCGAAGCCAATTGAAAACTTCAAATTTCAACAAGACACATAACATTTCAGTTGGGCCGTCGTGCTCAATAGGGGCCTCGGCCATGTCTGGATGCAGATCCGCGTCGTTAACATTGAGTGGGAGGCGAATATCGTCAAACTCAGATTCCGGCCGCGGGCTTATTCCCGGTGTGCAGACAGCACGACTACGCGCGTCGATGCAGCGCAACTGCCACCAGAGACGGATGCGCATTTCCTTCTCGAAGAAAGACATCCTGGGGTCGGTGCTCTCGCGATGTAAACCCATTCTCTGGCCCAGCTTTATAGCGGCGCCCGCCAGGATGGAGGTTAAATAAGATTCTGGGTCCGCGAGGAGAAACAGGACAAAAGCTTGCAAAACCTCAAGGTCCCTCGTCGTGAGAAACTCGGCCGCCATCAGAGCCCGGACGGTGGCCCCTCGATAACGCATCAATAGGGTGTCCCTAGTCTCGCCGAACGAAGCCTGGCAATCAGCCGCGGACATTGGCGTGACAGCTACAGTGTATATCGCAAACATCATGGCTGTTAAAGACTTTGATGCCGTCGAAGTATTCCAACTTGCGTCCAGAATGCGTTGTTGCAAAGTGGGTGCATGGACGATCTTGGTAATCGGATGAACTTGTTCGACAAAGATTTGCCAGAATCGAAAGATGTGCCTTGACTCTGGATGCAGCTCGTGGATTTCATGCTGGTCATTAGGATATACTAGCTGAAGAGGAGGGATAGGATGCCGAAAGGGGTCGCAAGGACGGCGGAGGATTTGGATAGGGGGGTGCTTGAGCTTGGCGCGACGAACATGTCAACATTTCGCAACTAGAGAGGGTGGCGAGTTGTATACCTCTGAGCTTAGACTAAACCATAAGCATCTGAATAAAATATGAGCTCAATACTTAATAAAGGCGAATAGTCTTCTATCCTGATCTTACTGTTCAACATCTGCCGTAGCATTCTCTGGGATGTACAATCCTGGGTCAGGATGATGATTTGCGGAAATTGTCGGAGCCGGACTTTGGGAGGTACTCTCTTTCAACTTGGGATTTGGCGTTTCAGGAACCCAGGTATGGGTGTAGCGGCTGAAGTCAACATTATGTTTCCGCATCAAATCTTCATACAAGGCCAGTCGGGCGAGCAGATCTTCATCCCCGGCCCTCTTCCGAGGTCGACTGGGGGTAGGGGCTTCATATAGACATTGAATACGTGCCTTGAGGCAGTTCGAACACTGCTCGCCCCTATCACATTTCACTTTGCGGCGAGCACAGGTAGAGCAGGCGTATTTGCGCGGTTCTTGGTGTCCGGTCGGCAGAGGCGATGTCATAGTAACACCAGAGCACCTTAACAGGTCAAAACACTCCAGAAGTAGGCTTAAGACCTTATCAAAAATAGAAGATAGGCGATATTGGTGAGTGATCTTGATACTATGTCGCCTGTCTGAAAAATAGGAGCAAAACATCACTTCGGGGGACTCGGGGCCCAAAATAGACTAGCGCGGTCCGTTTCGGACCCGACCCGCCCGAAGCTGCTGGGCTACTCCTGAGTTACCATACCAGGCGTCCCTGTTAGAAAATATAGGAAAATAATGAAGTGGGTTGCTCTACTGCGCAATGCGCTTTACTGTACTTTCCGAGAGTCCATGGCGTCGGCCGAAGACCTAGTTGTCTTACCCGCCATGACTTATATAGAAACCCTCCCTCTCCCGTCCTGTTTATATCATCTACTGCCGGTCTGTCTCTTTCGAAACCATTCCTTTCGCTTTATACATCCTCTTTTATTATTTTTAATTTAGAATCTCCCATTAGAAGATCTAGCATAGTCGTGATGGTTTCCCGCGACGGTGAACCGACCGAAGCCCTCACCACTTCCACTGAGGATGCACAAGTTACGACAGCTCGGGAACAGACACCTAATACAGGCAATGAAAGATCCAAAGAGGATATGGATCCCGCATATCCTTCCGGACTGAAGCTCGGACTCATCCTCTCCTCTGCTTTCGTTAGCATGTTCTTAGTATCTTTGGTCAGTACATCGTCTCACATTTCCCCCTTTTTGATCTATATAATAACAGCAGAAAAGGATCGCACCATCGTCACGACGGCTATTCCGCGAATATCAGACGACTTCAGCTCAGGTGGCGACATTGGCTGGTATGGCTCTGCTTATCTTTTGACGACGTGCGCCTTTCAACTATTATTCGGAAAAGTCTACTCCAATTTCAGTGTCAAGAATACATTCCTAGCCTCTGTCTTCGTCTTTGAGATTGGCTCGGCTGTGTGTGGAGCAGCGCCGACCTCAACAGCCTTTATCATCGGCCGAGCAATCGGTGGGCTAGGAGGCGCGGGAATCACTAGTGGCGTAGTAAGTTTCAGGGAGAGATGAACATCAAAAGTGGCTCGATCATAATGATCTCTTGACTTCCCGATTGAACCCTCATGAAAGACTCAGTTGGCTAACTTAAACCCTTCGACCCTAGATTGCTATCATCGTGCACGCCGTACCCTTACATAAACGACCCCTGACCCAGGGCATGATTGGAGCCGTGTTTGGCATCGCCTCAGTAGTTGGGCCATTGCTTGGGGGAGCTTTCACCTCCAAGGTCACTTGGAGATGGTGCTTTTATATCAATCTTCCATTTGGGGGCGTGGCTATGGTAGTCACACTATTACTCCTGAAGATTCCCGACCAAGGAACAACGAAAAGAGCCATCAAGGACAGATTGGCACAATTGGACTTTTACGGCACTGCGCTGATTTTGCCGGGCTCTATCTGTTTGCTCTTGGCGCTGCAATGGGGTGGTTCGACGTATGCTGTATGTTTAAACTTCTTAGATGTTATATGGACACCTACGATAGGTACTGATATATCGAACAGTGGAATAATGGTCGCATTATCGCCCTCCTTGTCCTCGCTGGTGTGCTCATGTTAGGGTTTGTCTTGGTTCAGATCTTCCTACCCAAGACTGCCACCATCCCCCCGAGGGTCTTTATGCAGCGCAGTATCCTTGCTGGTTTCTTCATAACACTTTGTGTTGGGTCGCACTCAATGATATTTAGTGAGTTCGACGTAGCTCTGAACGAGATGTTCAGATCGGCTAACTTGATGTAGCATATTACCTTCCCATCTGGTTTCAAGCCATTCAGGGGCTCACAGCTGTAGACTCAGGCATCCGCACACTCCCCCTCGTCATCTCTCTAGTAGTTGCCTCTATGTCGTCCGGTATTTTCATCTATCGCATCGGTTACTATACGCCCTTTATAATTATTGGTGTCTGCTTCATGGCCGTGGGCGCCGGCATGTTGAATACCCTCGAGGTTGACACTTCTATAGCGAAATTAGTCGGTTACCAGATACTTTACGGCTTTGGCCTAGGCTGGGTCACCCAGATACCAATCCTCGCAGCGCAAACCGTCCTGCCGAAGCCTGATATCCCCATTGGTACATCACTCATGTTCTTCTCCCAATTGCTCAGCGGCACCATTTTCGTCTCAGTCGGCCAGAACGTTCTCGATAACCAGCTCAGCCAGCGCTTGTCATCGCTTCCGGGGTTTAGCCCCGAAATGATCCAGAACAGCGGTATCACCACGCTGACCAATCTATCCGCCTCAACCAAGGAAACGGTGCTGATTGCGTACAACGAGTCACTCCGGCAAGTTTTCCTGGTGGGTTTGATTACAGTGTGCGCCACTTTGCTTGGAGGGTTGGCGATGGAGTGGCGCAGTGTGAAGAAGGACACGACAAAGCAAGAGAAAGAGTGAGGAGGACCTCGGTGCAGAGTTGGAGGGTAAGACGGCTTAGACTATTTGCCGATACCTGACATAAATTCTCCCCTCAATTCTGCCTCATTGGCATCTTGATATTGGCCACTTAGAATCTTATAGACTATACAATAGACCTTGCTCATCATATTAAACATAATCTATCCCATATCTTCTGGGGATTTTCAGCCCATACGATAAGCTAGGCAGATGATGGTGGAGAAGCAACGCAATTAATTTATAAAAATACCAATAATTGGCCAAAATTTTAGTAACTGGTTAGCCCCTATAGCTCAGTGGTAGAGTACATCACTCGTATTAAAACATGTGATATGATGGGGTCCGTCGTTCAATCCGGCGTGGGGGCACCAATATTTCTTGTTTCGATTTTTGATTAATTTTTTTCCGGTCTACTCTTTTGCTTCAATCCTCCTTGTGTACACTCGGCTTTAGGTAATTGAATAGGGAAATGTCCGCGGGATCGAATCTTACACTATTAATTAATATTCGCTAGAATCGAGGGAAACACATTGGTAAGTTCTTCCAATAGGTCCCTAGATTAAGATAGTCGTAGGTGTATTGCTGTTTGCAAGTGTCACAGGATATTTGAGCAATGCCCCACTCGTCCAGGTCTCTAGTAAAGTCCAAAAAACTCGGGCGGCTATCTGTAAACCTACATCAAACAACGAGGCGATTTGATTTTTATTGCTAATGAAGTTATAACCGGGATATTTTTATATGCTCGGTACTCTTTTCACTTTCCAGGAGAGACACACTTCCAACTTGTCGCTATTTTCGTATCATTGGTACCGTCCCATTTACTGGTCATGGGATAGGGGCAATACGCTAATTAAAAGTACCTAAATCAGCATGCGGAACTGTAACGTCCCTAAGAAAAAAAAAAGCTGGGGGAGTTTTAGGGGCAACTTACTTCGCTGTGCCGTAACATTGCCTCCAATAACATCATTTTCGTATTTGGTACCAACCAGAGTATCCGGCGCTCTGCCATTTTCAACCCATTCAACCAATGCGACAAGAGCGTTATGCTCAGAGTCCAGTAATTTCTTATCGTACGGGTACATTTGCGCATTTCCTATGCTCCAAGCGCCAAGTCCCCCTGAGCAATGATGCATGCCTGGTAGGAAGAACAATCGGTAGAAATCCTGGGCTTCTTCCAGTGTCAGGTTCGATGAACTCTGAACCCCGACGAAGAACTGCTCGGAAAGGGCCGACGTTACGGTCTGGGTAGCATTTATATCAGTGTTTATTCCACCACCCATTCTTAACAACAAGTTAGTCTTTCACTTACCTCATCATTCCGTCCGTGATATGAGATAATTTTACCTCCTCTGCTCTTAAAACCAGAGAGGTCCGTTTCGCCCGCATTTACCTGCCCCGGATTGACCTTTATGGCGAAATCCATGTCCGACTCGCTAAAGTCATCTGGTGTCCAATTACTGTCATTATAGACAGCACCACGCCAAAAATCCTGCAAGATGGTGTAACTCATTTCGGCCGTTCCATTCTCCTGGTTCTCGGAGAAAACGTCCGTTTTTGAGCCCAGTTCAAAGGAGGGATAGACGATATACCCCGATGTGTTTGCGATTGGCTCGTATGCTCCACGGACTGACTCAACCTGCTGTGGGCTGAGGCACAGTGAGCAGTTGAGCACACCAGTTTCGCATGATAGGCTCGCCGGGTCAAACCGGTACTTCGTCGGCTCGTCAATAATTCCATCCTCCACGCCGTCTAATGGATCTAGCTGCTTTATCTGGGCTTCAACAATAGCCGGCCACTGCTCCGGACGGACGTATCCAGAAGAGTTTATATAGGGCCAACCAATCCGCCGGGCCAGGATTCCCTTAGATGCGACAATATGCAACCAGTCGATACCTGGACTCCCGAGGAGTAAACCATCAAAGTCTTCAGGATATAAATGCGCATTTTGGAAACCTTGACGGCCTCCAGTACTGCAACCTGCGTAATAATTCTTCGTCGCTGCCTTCTTATAGTACTGACGTACTAGTTCATTTCCGACCTCCGCTTCCACGTGGATAGCTCTATGGCCGAAGTCATTGATCACTTCAGGGTGATTCAGAAAGAAGTCGTATCCTACGGACCCGTTATGCCCAGCGTTGGTCCCAAGAGCTACGAAGCCGAGCCCGGCTCCATTCTGCATAGTAGCGTAGTCGATGCACCCGCCAATGCCACCATTTCCGGTAGCTAGGAATCGACCGTTCCAGCCGTCTGAGTCCGGGAGCCAAGCTTCTATTTGAACTTCGCTCGACGAAGTGGTGGCGACAACAAGAACAAGCCGACAGAGATTAGCTGTAGCGTTAGCTTTAAGGTCCGGTCCCCCACAGGACTCTACGGTCCCAGGAAGGTTAACGATCGTGCCATTGAGAAGGTAGTCGTATGCAGTTACCGTGGCATTAGGGATCGAGATCTGGCCGCTGAATAACGTGCATGTATCTCTGGAGCATGCTACTAGATGTGTGGCGATTCCAAGAAAGAGCGCCAAGCTGCGAATATGTGATGACATCGTGAGGATCGATGCTAATGTTGACCAAGAGGTATTATCCAACGTTTCCGATGGATCAGTCAGATGTTTCACCTTTAGGTGTTACCTAGACATGATAGACAAAGAGGCATTCTGTATGTAAACCTTGAGCCTAGCCAGATAGTTTGTAGTCCCTCGCGAAACAACGGACTCCTTTCCTTTATCCTAGGTGCGCCACGTGACAGGATCTTTAAGTGACTAGTTACTCGCCTTCCCCTCTCTACTCCTCCCATCCCAGCCGAAATGGCGTTCGTTGCTAAGATAGTTAATGTATTGAGGATAACTTCACCCACAATTGGAGCAGTACCGGGGATAAATGGCCCGCTAAGAGGGTCATACACTAGGATTTACGTTAGTGGGAAGAAAGGTCCCGAAAGGACGGGACCTCAGAGCCGAAACTCTTCCCCCAGATTCTCCACACTATTTATGTATCCGGGCCCCTAACTCCGTCATACGGACCTAGGTAGCTTTATAATGCTCTGAATTCTGGGGCTTCGCTGAGGAGCGAGAATAACGGGCAAAATCTCATATAATCGCCCCGAAGTCAAGTCTCTCGACTAATAACTGATCAATTCTATATGTTTGAAAGAAATTCCGTATCAAGTTATTCTAGACAAAATCATTCATCGTACTATGACAATCAACGCCGTATACACCCCCCTAATATGTAATTATTATAGCGCAGAACCCGAGCCCGTGACAACAGATCACTACTTTCAACCCAAGCACCCTAACACCATTCTTCAATGAGCGAATGAGAATTGAATGGATCCTGCCCTTGTATCACAGTTTATATGTGTCTGGATACGAGTAATTGAAAAGAGAATCGAATGTCGGTATCTGCATGAGGTAGTAGATTCCTTCAACCCCTTTGGCCATAAGATGATAACGAGGAGCCCGGGGACGATCCACCTGGGGCTATATGTCTCTCTTCTTTTCCTTGATACACATTGCCCACACTGGTATCCCACACTATAAAAATGAGAGGTCAGTAATTGTCACAATATGTAGGAGACGTTTAGGGAAGGGAATCAAGAGTTGTGTTAGGAATAATCTTATAATAACTGATTAAAGTGACAAGTTTGGCTCATAGATTAAGAGAAATGGAACTTGATGTTGCATACTTAATCCAGTGCCATTGCAAGGCCGGCACTCTTTGACTCTAGTAGGTAGGTCAGTCAGCTTGATCTTCTAGTAAGACTATATTGCCGGTGTTAACATACAATCTCGGGGTACCAAGGCAGGACGAGCACGAATAAGGCATGCGATGGTCAGGGCCAAAACCATATATTCTCCTATCTTCCAGTTCAGATGTCGGAATGGTAGTTGATGACTGAGAAGACATAGTTCTAGTTGTCAAGAGGTAGGTTAAGGGGTAGCTTGAGATGCCTTTGTAATTTGATTTGAAAATCTTGCATGAGCTCTAGTAAAATCTAATCATAAGTATCTTCTCTCTTTATATAGCAAAAGCAAGGCTACGGTTTGACAAACTATTACTCGCCATCGTATACAAGGTACTCTATCCGATAGGTAGCCACGTAGATCAAAGGCTCACCGACTTGTTCCATGCTGTCTTTCATGCAATAAATTTCGTCTATATCGACAGATCTAGTGAGGCATCCACTAAGGTTTCGTTTCGAGAGTAGTCGTGTATTAAAGCAGGCTTGACGCTCCTAGGCTGTGCCTGAGATGGCAGACAATCTGGACTGTTGGTACGAGATATTCCAGGTCGCCTAAAAGTCGTATTACTTCAACGTCAGGTCACGCCGCAGCTTAAATCAACCCTCTGGCCGGGATCGGCTATCTCTCGACGAATCACACCGTTTTCTTGGACCCCAAAACTTCCTTAGACTGCTCTTCCTCTGCATATCGTGCATCGTAATCCTCCTACGCCACTGTTACATATTGATAAGGGTCGGCAAGGTCGTTACTGGTGCTTCCCACGCGGTCCGATCTTGATTTCGTGGCCGAGTAACCTCCTTTTCTAGAAAACTTGGGATGGAGCTAAAACAAGATTCGGCCGCAAGATCAGGCAATGTCCCATAGTTCTTAGTGGCCCTAGGGAATATTGCTTCTTTCAGTTTGGCCGATCAGCTGCAAGTAGCCGCAGGACGGGCTGATTTGCTTTTGCGTCCTATGGCGACACGTAACAGACGCATCATCCGAGGACGGTAACCTCTGGAGGAGAAGAGGCGCTGATTGGTGTGTCAAGTTTTCAAATACCCGCAGCTGAATGGGAATCGTGGCGTTCTGTATTCTCATCTTGCATCGAGTCCGAATTACACGGCTGCAAGGCGATCACTTGGCGTCGGGAGCGTCTGGACGAACTATACCATCTTCCTTTCCCGGCGATCTCGAGCCGACCATCCGGCACGCATGTGCAACTGTCCGTGATCTAACAATCGGATGTTACCCCTGAAGAAACTGCAGTCACGTCAGAAATCTTTCGAAACTAGATAACTAGATAACTCCGGCTTCGTTAGTTCTGCAGGGGTTTGTGTTACAACGGAAGAAGCTCCCTAATGGTTCCGTGACAACTCCAGCAAAACTTGATACCGTCAAACTCGGCTCCAGCTTAATAAATTCCTTATGCTATTATTTCTAGCTCTTATTGGGACTTAGAGAATATATGTCAACATATAATGCTCGATGCTCAGGGGTGGTTGATATCAAGCCCCTTGGCTACGTTTATTCTCGAATTTAACGATTAGGTTAAAATTAGAATTTATTCCCAAATCCGAGTCCTCGAGCTGCCACGACGTAAATTTTTTTCTTAGTTCATATCCCTTTCCCATTAACCCAGATGTTGTAGCGATCCCCCTAACGCCGAGAACCTCTCTATTCTCTGATTGTTTATAGTTCGCCTCGTCTTTCGCTGCTTCAACTCAGTTACTTAGAAATTCTCATTGTTCTCACCGTAGCGCCAACCAATTATGGCCTCCCGCTTGGCGTGGGAAATCCTCACAGTAACGCCCGTGGAATGTTCCCTTCGTCCTAGGTGTCTTAGCAGACGTTGATTATATCTTCGACAGAGACTTCGCGTTTTTTATGAAGACAGGAAGACACCTGTCTCAGAAAACTTTCCATGTGGTAGAATTCACGTATGGATCAATTTCGAACCTGTGTACTTGATGGATTAGTCATCAATAAAAATGCGACATTAGGAGAGTTCATAGTTAGGACGCACTTGACCTCCTTGGAGGACCTGCCGGGCGCCTGGGTTGATTCTTTACTACTTTGGTGTTCCGTGATTTTGGGTAGACTGTCTTAACACTACCAGCTAAAACGTTGGATATCTGGACTGGAGTAGCGAGCTGGACTTTACTGCCTGATAAGAGGACGAGGCAAGCGAACGTGGCCGCCGTGTCCTACTCTCAAGCAAACAGTTAGAGACAACATAGAATTGAGAATGAATTGCACACGCAATCGACTCGCAGTGCGCCTTACCTTCATTGTCACTTTCTATAGCTTTTTGGCGGCTGTCCGCAATGTGACTAGTGCTGAAGGCTCGACGAAGGGACTTATCGCCGCGTACATCGGCTGTAAGAGTTATTATGGACTTCAAGGTCGGTATATTGGGCGGCATCTTCCAGAAATCTGTTGGAACTGTATGGACTCGAAACAGATTGAGCCGGACGCGCAGAGCACCTCAGTTGGGATTGATTTCTGCTTTTCTTGAACTGCAAGGAAGATACTATGTTGCGGCAAGAGTACAAGATTAAGGCCTCGAATATTTTAAACCCCCTTCTCTGGATGGAGAAGTTGAGTCTAACCTCTTTCTGGATCATGGAAGAGAAAGCCTACCGTCATGAACTGATAATCGCGAGCGGAACAAATAGGAGCAAGTCCATTGGAACCAAAGTGGCGCTAAGTTCGGCGTACCTTTGATCAGAGGAAGGTCTGTGATGTCGTGGAGAACTTAAAGTGATCTTCATTAGTTCCATCTAGAGCCGTCGATGATCTAGTTTGGATCTTGGCAACATGGCAAGCAATGTCTTGTCTCAGGTGCGGCAATTGACATAACCACATGCTCTTAGGCGCTTTACGAGGTGTTATTTGAGAATATACCTATAGATGACAATTAATGAGCTGTCAGCCTGCGCTAACTGATGCACAAGTCTCGAGATGATATCGTATAGCAAGAGGCGTTTAGTCGGTTGGCGGACTTCCTGCTCGACATGAGGATGCCCTGATCGCCGAGATGGACCGTGCGATTACGACCTCGTTAACGGAAAGAGGCTTAGAGGCCATTAGCGTGCTAGGCAGATAGCACCTCTAGATTACATCACTGCAGGTGTGTACACAGCGATAGGTCCTCTAGGATAAGGATCAATGCATTATGATTGGCATGTTCAGATATATGCCAGATCTACGTAGTCCGTTCTCAAGGTTGGTGAGTTATCTACCTACGTAGATCGCATGTTTGCGCACGGTGCGGAACCCCAAACCATACCATGGTTTAGGAATATTGGCACTACCTCACCGCTTGAGGAACACCTAATCTACTTTTAAATAAAGTCGTATTTGACGGGGCACTCCGATAGGACTTCGAGGATTTGTGGCATGTCGAGAATCGATCAACAAAAGTAGTTTTTCTCTAGTGAGCTATTCGAAGATAGCCACACTAATCTACTCTTCAGACCCGGATCTAAAGTAGATTCACAAGGTTCTAAAGCTTGTAAGTCTGGTTATTTGCCGACGTGTACGTACAGCTTTGCCAATTATCGATGCGCACGTCGCCCCAGGAATACATCTCGTCCCAATCTGGCGTACACTCCTCCCAGGCAAGATTCCAATCGACGGTCAAACCAGAAGTCAGTTGGCCAGTGCCCTTGCCCGTCTTGTCGCTGCTTGAAGCGGAGACAATAAAGTCGAAGTAAGTAGAATCTTGGGAACCACCGCCCTCGCTACCATGGAAGCATGGAGACCATACCAGCTGGGAAGGAGGGTTTACGGCAACCTCAAAGTCATCATTGAAGTTGCCCTCTCCGCCGATCTGCGTCGGGACTAGCTCCGTAAGCTATTTCTCTGTCAGGATACTGAGAATCAAGGGATAGCATGTTCCCTGCGCCGACTGCCGACGGCATGATAAAACGAAGATAGGAAGGAAGGACGCACCATAGTAGATATGGATAAGTTTGTGATCTCAGGTGGCTGGATCGGGCTGAAGTTCTTCAGATGCTCCAATCGAAAAATCGCGGTGGTGTTGAATTGGTAGATCTGCACTCCGTCGGTAAGATTGGCATGGCCTCTAATGGTAGCGCCCGAGATGGCAACGCGGTACTTGTAGTACCAGTAGCTCAGGGCCACTCGAAAATCGCAACTCGCGAACTCGTCGGTACGTCCGTGACCCGTGGTCTGGAACTGCACCTCGGAGAGGCTAGTCGTGATTTTACTAGGTTCGACAGATATCCCGATGCTTTTGCCTGGCGAGCACTGAAAGGGGACTTTTGAGGTGATTAAGCTGACTGCCGGGAGTACCGGGGGAGGACTCCCCTGCCCGAGCACAGCTGCTACGGAGGAGAGCGCGGAGAGGAAGATGGACCATCGCATGATGAGAAGTATCCTTGGCAAGCAGTATGCTAGGTAGGTGTCAACTGATAAATTTATAAGTATCATGAATAGCAATGGCCCTAGATTTTCAAGGGACTATAAAGGGAGGATTATAGTTTGCTTGGAGTGTATCACAGGTGACATACAGTCCACGTCAAGCAGCGGGGATTTTACCCATTTTCCCAGAATCATACGGGATAAATCCCTTTTTGCTCTCAATCGAGGAAAATAGGGCCAAGGAACATGGTTGCCAGAAGTATCAATTAAGCACGACCCTGTACCTAGCTTGACGTATTAGTTTACAGGGTAATACTTGTAACATGAAAGCTGAACGGAGTTAACTCCCAACATCTTTATTAGCATGAAGAGCTGTGAAGGGAGTATCCCTTGGAAGATATCCGGCTCGGTTCCTAGAAGTTGGAAGCGCAGACAAAGGGTTAATTTGCCTCCCAATCACCAATTGTCTGCCTTAACGTACTGACCGAGAGTCCGGCATAGAAATAAATCACGGCAATGAAAGTGAACCGGAGTCGGCTCAATCCCAGTGCAGGATCCGTACCTCACTTTCGGCATTACGTAAGGTACCTAAGTACGGATTTAACAAGGTCAACTCCGGAACAATGTAGCGATCCCAAGAATCATTTTTCAATAATTTTCCATCAAGTACTAGAAAATATAAGGATATAATCTTAATTAGAGTCACAAATATGAAGTTAATTGTTTCGGGAGCTACAGGGTTCGTGGCAAGAGAAGTCATCCGACAGAGTCTAAGCAGAAGCGAGATCACTTCCGTCGTGGCCCTAGCCCGGAAGCCAGTTTCACCTCCCGAGAAGCTTCCAGAGGGAGCAGACCCTTCCAAGCTCAAAAGTGTCGTCGTGGAAGACTATGATAAGTACTCCGAAGAAGCGAAGAAGGAATTTGCTGGAGCTTCAGCATGCATATGGTACTGGATTTCGCATCTTCATATCCCATTTCAGCACGGAGATAGGCCTTAAGCCCGAATGAAGAGATCACTGACTAAGAGAACAGGACTGTTGCTATTACACCATCTAAATCTAAGATGTACGATTTCGAAGAGGTCGAACGTGTCTGTCAGACAAGCACACTTGTAGGCTTGAGGGCTATGCACGAGGCAGGCCTGTCGAAGCCTTTCCGATTCTTGTACATGAGCGGCGCAGCAGCCGAGAGAGACCCAACGAAGACTCCAAAGTTGCAACCGAAGTACTCTCACATGCGAGTAAGTATAGCAGATTTTCTCTAATTATAAGTTGAAGCTAAGTGAAACAACCCAGGGCGAAACAGAAACCAAGGTGCTTGCATTAGCGGCCGAGCTCGGCGACATTGAAATAACTGTCGCTAAGCCAGGTCTCATTATTGCACCTGGCGAGATCCTGAAATCCGTCGCCGCCACAATGATAAAGTTGACTATGGGAATTCCAAGCATCAACGTTGTAGACCTTGCGACGGTCATGCTGGATCAAGTTGTCAACGGCTTCGACAAGGAACCGCTAACGCCGGAGGACTTAATAGCTAGGATTCCGAGAAACAAATTAGAGAACTCTTAAGTAGCAAGCCTCGTATCGATAGATTCAATCATTTGGACCATGTTTATTACCAGCCAGTTCATCGATTCCGGCAAATGCCGTGTTGGAGAGCGACGAAATGAAGAGAGTGAGGTGTCTTCCTGCTTCCAACCCTTTAGCATGTCGAAGAATAGCACGACAAAAATCCGCTTTTCTTGAGATAAAGCCTATATAAGCTATTCCTTATGTAAATTCAATGAACTTCTACGTATTCCCCAGATCGGCGTCATGTTAGGATCGAATAGTATAGCTTCTTCGGACTACGTCAAGGGTCTGGCGCAAATCATCAAGTAGAACAATCCAGACCCCAACATATCTCAACCTTCATGACAGGTCCTAATTTACCATCGCGGTTTCTCATCAGTAGCCGAGATAGTTGGCCTAGCTATTTCCTGAATTTAGAAAACATGTGGCTGCCAAGCTGCGGTCAATAAGTCTTCTTGAGGAGATGAATGCGGGCATTGGAGCGCAAGCTCCTGGGAGCTGGACCTCTGTTCCTTCTATTACCCCTTTAGGTTGGAGTGTTCTTACCGTCTCCAGATCCCCCGTCGTATTTTAATATCCACGGTGCATGCGTGAGGAAGGACCCAAGTATAAAGCCATGGCTCAATTTTCCCGCTCATTCTCCCGGAACCGGGAATGCTTTCGACAACAGCAGGCCCTGGGGGAGCAGCAACGGCACTTGCTCCAGAGACTCGATTAAAAGTAGGTATGTACTTATTGGTAAAACTCCATTATAGATGGAGAAGGAGCTGGCGATACTTCCTAGGATCTCGCTCTAGACAGCTTCAGCAAGATCCGAAAGCTTCATTCCTATCCACAAAGAGAAGTCCAATCATGCATTACCATCTCCTAGGCGCCTGCGCCGCGGCTCTCGCAGTATTCTTGCCCAAAGTAACGGCGGAATGCAATCGGACGTATATCTCGTCTTTCGCAGACGCCTACGTCAAGGCGCACGAGACGGGACAAGTGTATAACCTAGATAATATTGCCGACAACTTCACCTACTTGGAGAACAACAAGACCCGAGATATTACCGGCGGCATCCTGTATAATGCGCTTAAGATCGACCATCGGCATACCATCATCGACACCGTTGAGTGCGCTTCTTTCACCGAGCTCATCATAACGCACAATGTCTCGGGCGAGCCAGCCCCCTATGTAATAGGTACTCAAATCCGCCACAGCCCGGGCGACCTCAGCGTCTATCTCATCGACCTTATCGTATCGACCACCGGATCGTGGCTATTCAACGCTACTAGAACGCTGGAATACGCATCCAAGGAGAACTGGTCGCTCATCGAGGAAGACAAGCGGCCCTCTCGCGAGCTCCTCAAGACCGCCGCAGACGCCTACCTCGATATGTGGAGCAACAAGAGCGCCGTTGACGCCGTGTCTTGGGGTCAGCCATGTGTTCGTTTGGAAGGCAGCGGTATGTCCAAGAATACATCGTTCCTCCATTTTCGACCATGATTTCTATAAAGGACCCTACATTATTATAGTATAGAAATTACCTGGCTAACATTATACCAGTGTACACAGGATCTGGTCTGCCGACGGACTCGTGCAAAGTCGGGATCCCGACGAACAACAACCAAGCGCCGAACTCTCATCGCCGGTACGTTATCGATCCTACATACGGCTCGATTAGCGTGCTATGCATCTTCGAGCACTTGAGCAATGCGCCCGATAGCCATGAGTTCCGCCTCGAAAATGGCAAGCTGCGGTATATACACACTATCACTATCGCCAGGAGCGGCTTTATGGCAGCTGAAGAGCCTGTTCCTGCGTCGGTTCCTCGCGGATACAAGATACAGAGAGGAGGCGCTTCGAGCCGTGGGGGCGGGCTCTTGGAATCGTGAGAGGGATGGGCCGTGGTGGCTTTCAGGGTGGAATGGTTCAAAGGATCTGGCAAGATTCGGCCTATATTCGTAGTTCCTGGCATATTACGCCGTATGAGGTTTCTTGGGAGATGGAATTCTACAGATTTGAGCTAGCTTCGAAATAAAAGTACGATCAAGAAATCCAATGGCCTCTAGAGTGGCCTCATGAGTTGTTATAATACCATGGTCACCGCGAGTTATTAGAACAATTATCATAACGGGTTCACTTGCAGGATGTATTACTATGGTAACCTTTCTCTATCTTATAGAGAATTTCGTAGCTAGTGGTTCCATGGTTGCCCTTGTACTAGTGTATTGCCAGCAATTGCTTGCTTTCGGAAGACAAGATTCCATCCTGTACAGCTTATGTAGAAGACCATTCCTATTCCAGCGCCATGGGGCTGCGCATCAGACTAATGAAATGAAAAGCTATGAAAATGGGTCAGAGCCTCAAAAGGCCGCAGTTTTGTCGGTAGCAATGGAGCATTCCTAACTATTGTGCTTGGGTTCGCGGTCCTCGGGGAACTAGTATAGAATATCAATGTTAGCAATGGTACAACACTTTGCCTTGGGACTGGAAAAATGGGTGTCTTACCTCGGGCTCCTCGACACCGGCACTCTAGGTAGACTTTTTTTTCACTTTTCTTTCCTCGGATATACTAGACTCGTTTCAGACCTATGCCTCGGAGGCCCTATCCATCCGGTCTTATGCAAAGTCGTGAGTCTGAATTTCGTCTCGAGCAGGACAATAAGAAGTTCATAGAGTTGGGTTTTGCGACGAGGTGCTGGGTGACGGTGGCAGAGAAGGTGAGATTACTGCATCGTTGTCGTCCAGGCAAGGCCCAAGGTGCTCACAACTCCGTGTATTGCACCGGAGATCTGAAACGGATTCGCACCCACCAGAGCTGCTCGCTCTTGTCGGGAGGCGACCACTTATGTCCGTCATGTCCGTCATGTGCCTTGATTGACTCGAACTGGGCGCCGCAATCCTCGTAATGCTTGCGGATCCGCGACTCGCGGATCTTGGCGATCTCGTCAATAAAAGATCGGTGGCGCTGGATCGCCCAATGATGGATGGTTGGGTTCGGAGTTCGTGGTATGTGAATGCGGTATTGACCGCCGGCTTGCTGTTGCGAGTCCTGCGCTAGTTTCTCTTCTACTAGCTTAGAGGTTCGACGGCGCAGACGAAGCTCGTCTCCCATGAGCTGGCTAATCATTGGCTTCCATAGCACAGACACTTCTCCTCGATCGCGATCCAGCTCGAATCCTTCTAGGGCCGGGTCGCTTATTGCCATGTCTGCCAATGTAACCTGATGGCAAATGCGGTCGAAAGTTCGATATGCTGTAGGAGTTCTCTGTAATGCCGCATTGACGAGCACTTCGAATTTCATAGTAGCATGTCTCATAGAATGATCGGGTATTTGTCGGAAGACAGCACGAATAGGGTCATCATCCTCCGAAACTGAAAGTCGGTCGAACGCGAAGATTGCTCTAGTGGTTACGGGCGCAAACGTGTCGAATTGAATAATGGTGTTGCCGAGGTACTTAATACGAAAAGCTCTCTCGACTTCGGCCTTCCAAGACTTGCACACTGCACGCAACTTCCACCACGCAGACGGTATCATGGATTCCGGCAGCATCGAGATTAGGTGCCCGATTACCTCAGGCGAGAGGTCCACCGCCTGAGATGAGCCCGACTCCGCGTGCGATGGCATAGTGATGAGAGATTCGTTGTCAGCCATGATGGAAAGTACGTCGAAAGTTGACTAGATGCCTTCTACGTGCAGATGATGGAAGTAGGTAGGTAGTTAGTTTTCAAGAATAGAGGAAGAGCCTTATGTGTATCCAGTAGACACAGCCTCAGAAACGTGGGTAGGGAAGCGGAAAGTTGGTTAGAAAGGGTTCTAATTTTTATCCGAGCCTGATGTTCATGTGGAGGTAAGGTCAGACCGGCTAGGCTGCGAGAATGATAATGAATTTTTTTGTTATGCGAGCTAGAATCATATGACTTTACTGAAGCTGACGATGTAGGGACGTTTGGCTGAGTCGACGGCATCATTGATGTGTTATTAGGTAACCGGCGGACATATTTCCAAAGTCACTATCCCGAAGGACGCCGTTGTGGCTCCATGCCCTTTCAGGTACCTTCATCTTAAAACATTTTACCTGAGTTACATCAATGAACACTCGTTTGCCAACTGTGATATGTTTCAACTGCCTCTGAGCAACAGGATATCGTCTTAGATAGTTTATTTTCACACATGCTCACGAAGCTGATAATTGTTGTTGTTAGTGATTTTTTTCAACTAATTAGAAGCTAGGTAGTTTCACATTTTCGATGTATCAAAGGAGGTCAAATATGGTTATACCATTCATTGACGTTGAAGTATAATAACCCTATCAGATATGATGGACCCTTGTTCTCTGGTTGTGTTTTTGAGGCCTAAATCAAGATGGAACTAACCTTACATAACTTTATTCATGCTCTTATTCTTCGTTTGAGGGCACGATAGATAAGTCACAACGAGTTAGAGCAGCCTATATCCAGGATTGTCTGCCTATATAGCTTATATGCTAGTCTATCTTCTGTGTGGACACACAGTGAATATTAAGGACTGGTATAACCTAGGCTGAAACAATTTGCCTCCTTAGAGAAGGCTCGTTCAACTAGCTCTGTTTCCCATAATGTTATCAAGTGTTCTTTAACCTGCCGAGCTAAGCCTGAGAATCAAGTCGATATTAAAATTCGTTGGGGTATTGTGACATGTTAACGAACTACGAGCAGCCGCCACTCATATGTAATTTCAAGTGAGTCGAAACATATCCCAGTCGCAACTGGGCATAGACAACTATCTAAGAATAGGACAGCTAGAACCATATAGCCTACGTACGCCAGTAAGAACTATCAGTGTAGAGGTGACTAAGGCTAGGAAGTAAAGTTTTATCTGGCCGCACATGAATAAGGCATACGCTAGAAACAGGAGGAAGCAGAAAATGCTGTGTGACACAATGCTCAGCATGGTCAGATACATAGAGCGACCTGTAACTGGCTGCTTGAGCAAAGAGGAGAACCCCTAATATCTTTACGCCGCCTATTACTACCTACCTGGTTAAAATTATTTCCTTCGTTCTCGGTAGATCGAAGTAAAGGTCTCTGCTTTGGCAACACATCTACTCTTTATACATACGATGCTTTTCGATAGGTATTATGGTCGTGTAAGAAAGAATACTAAGAGTTTTCGCCTGCAGCGTTGTCGCTGTATCGAGATATTTCATGGCGAAGATCAGGGTCTTATTGTTCGGGAAGAGTCACATTCTGCAGATTATATGGATAAATAGATAGCCAAGTAGAAGCACAATAGGAGGTCTACATCTCATGTAAGTGCAACTTTCAGAGTGCCAGTGACATATGGAAGTAATCGCTTACAGAGCTGGTAGTATATCTGTCCTGCCACATGCCTGTTTCCCCTTACGCAGAGAAGATATGGATCTATTAGTTGAATATTTGCAGCATTTTCAACACATTTGGCGTTATCGTCCGATCCTTCAATCCTGCATCGCGGTGGGAACTGGGAGATCGATGGGATTATTGCTCTTCGCGATAACGAAAACAACCTTGAGATCGCTTCTCGGGCTTCAAAGACTGCGGAAGAAGCAACCACAATCGCAGAAGAGACTAAAAGAGATAGCACAACGGTGACTTCAATCGCCGCTTTGAGTATGGTATTTGTACCTGGAACTTTTGTGGCGGTGAGCCATAATTATGCTCTCTGCCAAATTTGTGCACGTTCTAATGACATGGGACTAGACTCTTCTCGACATGCTAATGGTAACTTGGACTCCAGAAGACCTTCGGAAATACTGGGCGATCACCTTGCCGCTCACCGTCGCTATAATAGTTCCTGGCAGGTGTGGGCTCAATGTGAGAATGCTGACAAGGGGAAGAGATTTAAGCAAGCCACAAAATGAAGAAATCTGCCGCAACTGGTTGATACAATATGAGCACCTAACGTAGGTTTGAATGAAGGAGATCGGTGGAAAAAAAAAATAACGATGATTATGCTGGTTCGAAAACAGGATGGTTGAAAAGGGGGTGGTTAACAATGGAGGTGTTGACCTGAGCACATACGTTCCAGAGAGGCTCAAAATCCGATGCAACCTTGTCTTCCACACTAAAGCTGGGATTTTCTCACTGAATGAGTCTTATTTTGCTATATTAAGCGCATTATTTAGCTTCAACGATTATTCCGTGGAAGAGTCATACACATCTTAGCTCGTAAGGCATTGACACCCACCACGACATACCACGAACAGCGGATGCAACATGCAACATGCAATGTATTCCGTAGACTTGAGGGTATATAGCTGATACCGGATCTATAATCCTGCGACAGCAACTAGGTATCGAACCGACTCGTAACCTTACGCCACCCCAGCCAGTACAAATGGTCACATTACAACTCCCGTAACTCTCCTAATAGGTACATTTTCAACGCAATCACTGTAACAACACGGACTAAAAGGGAAGTTTTAGACATCAACGTGCTTATCTGTGAGGGCTGCCGTTGGTACAACGTCTTCGGGCTTCTCGTCGCTGTATTTGAGATCCGTCTCAAGGTCGGTGGTGTCTTGGATCTTGGTGAAAATAATTGGGGCGGCGATGAGGAGAGAACCGGCACAAACAGCCCACTAGAGTCAATTGTTGTTAGTTATAAACCCAGACGCATCGGTAATATTGTAATATGCACTTACAGTAACGGCAAACAGAGTGTTGTACTCGATGTGAATACCGTCCAATCGCCAGAAGATGGCGGCACCGGCGGACTGAAGACCTTTGTAGAATCCAGCCATGTTGGCGGTTCTTCGGCCAGAGTTGGAGAGAGCGCCCATGTACCTAGCAACCATGTTAGTATGAGTTTTCCGAGATCCGCCAGCTATTTCAAATCCTGTTAACTCACCAGTAGATGCAGGTCTGCCAGACGGCATCGTAGAAACCGTAGAAGATGTAGAGGAACATGGGTCCGAGGAATTTAGGGTCGGTCCAATCAACCTTCTGGCCTTCGAATGCTGGATCCGAACTGACTTCTCGGGAGACTTGTTGCTTCTGCCACGCGTAACCACCGCCCCAGATGATGAAGGTGAGGGAGAAAAGGGCGACGAAAGAGATCTTGGCACGCATTGATCGTCGGATCTTGGGGTAATCAAGGGCGTATCCGAAGATGACGGCAGCAAGGATTTGAGCGAGCCAGTAGAGTAAGTTGTTCAAAGAACGAGTCCGAATGTTGAAGTGGGCGAGGTTGAGGCCGTTCTGCTGGTAGGTGTAGAAGATGTTGGATGAGAAGAACATGGGGAACAGAAGCACAACCCAAGGGCTGAAAGAGATACATTGCCAGAGACCAATGATCTCACTCTGCCAGGTAGGGTTCTTCATAATGATGACCTTTGAGCCGTCTTCTCGAATGACCTTGTCGGCATTTACGAGGAAGAAGGTGAGAGCGGCGCCAACCAACATCAGAACAATGAAGCCGACGTAAGTGCCATCGGTAACAGTGCCGCCGGAGTTGTTGATGTTCTGGCCGAGAGGAATCAAGCTACCAATGACGGCGCCAAGGTTGAAGATGATCCAGAACCAACTGATATATCGACCCTTGGACTGCTCGGGTGGGTAAGCCATCATAATGGCGCCCTGGGCGGTCCAGAGCAAGCCGGCGCAGAGACCCAAGAAAGCACCGGCGAAAATGACGAAGCCGACATTCTGGGTGTGGTTGTAGCATAAAAAGCTAGCCGAGTAAATGCAGTAACCTAAGCCTCCGATACCCAAAGTGGCCTTGATACCGAGTTTGTTGGCGAAGGAACCGGAAAAGAAGGCGACAACGGCGAACACGGAGTAGAGGGCAGTGGATGCGTGATCCTGGACCGTAGGATCGATCTGCCCACCACCACCAAGACCGCCGAGAGCATTGTACATTCCAGGGCACAAGAAACACACCAAGGCCACCATCAGAAGCTGGACCTTTGGCGATGCATACCAGACTTCCTTCTTGCCGAGCTTGAAACCTTTGTAATACCAATAAGGAGGGCGCGGCTCCACGGCGTGAGTGCTGTCAGCGAGGTCAGAATGGGATACAGGGTGAGCAGCGGCCTCGGCCCCGACGCCTGTTTCTTTCGCATCTGCCATCTTGAGGCTTGTCGACAATCGCTGAGTTATGTGATTGCTTGTCCGATTGCCTCGAGCGATTCAAAATATGGTCGAAGTCAGCTCTTAAATAGAGGCCTGGAAGTTGTTGTTAGCTTATCACTGTTATCGCAAGTGCGCAAGTGCACAATTGTGCCGGGGAGAGTTTAGTATAGCATTCCACAATTGACTAGCGAAAACATGCAGGTAAATGTAGAAGGCTAATTGACCTACCTGCTTCGAGCTATTGATCGCCGTCGCGGCTAAATTAACTTGACCTTTGGGTTTGGCAGGGAGATGGAGGGAAAAAAACAAAGCATCGGGATGCGATGGAGTGGGCAGGGTCAGAACAAATATAAAATAATGCTTGTGCCACTGTTATGAACTTGGTACCTTAAGTCGCTTACTTCGACTAGTCAGATAAGGCGATGTTTTGATTAATACGATGTATGGCACGTGTGAAATAAACATTTATGCACCCCATTGATGGATACACCCAACAAAGAGAAAGAGGTACATAGAGAGGTACCTGCACCTACCTAACCTAGCGGTGATCAGATGCTAGGTACCTACTATCTTAGCTTAGCCTAGCCTCTGGATGCATCAGGTACACTACAACTACGGTCCAATGTGAGCACGGGCTGACAGTTATGGTGTATCCATGGATGGTAACACCAGCACAGCCAAATATCTCACAGCACCAAATGTATTCCGCCTATGCAAGTGTGATTTTTGAATGTTGCTCGAGATGATGGTTACGTGACAACGTCTAGCTCGACACCCGCCATCTGTGTCTTTTTGACAGCTGCATCGGAGCACGAGACGAGACGAGAAAGTTGTCCAGGGTGGTTGCTCCACTAATAACATTTAGGGTCTGGGGATCTGGGGGCATTGGAGACGCGCTAAGCTCTTTTAAAACGGATATGTGGGCAGATTTCTGGCAATCCTTCGCCTAGCTCCGTACCAAAAGGTGAGATAAAGCTTTATCTGCTTATCATTGGAAATTCATACGATACTCTTTTCGTGTTCTCGAGTAGGAATCTCGTGTTTATTGCTATTCGCACATACATATACCTACCTACCTAGGTACCTAAATGTATCTAGAAATAGAAACCTGCTAGGTTAGGCTGTTAACAAAACCCCGATATTTCTTCCTTGCTTCGACTATACGCAAGATCATACAAGATTGGGTTTAAAAGGAAAGTTTAGCGAATGTCCAGATGGACGGACCCCCAGACCCCTAACGATCAGAGTTCGTCTAGACTTTCTTCCCCGATCCCCCCAATCCTCGAAGTAACATAGGACAAGGATAAGCACCATAATAACCCCTAGCTGCCCATAGCTGACGAGATAGCCGATAAGAGTAAAGATAGCGGCGGGCCGAATGTGGAAATCATATTAACTCTGATTGGACACAATTCGGCCATTGTGAATCCCAAGTCATAAGGCGGATCCGCCTACTTGGTCATTTCAACATCGTCATTGGCTAGGCGGACATGACTCTGTCCGGGGAAGGAAGCTACTGTACATCCATCTTGGAGGGCAGGATTTCATTAAAGCCCGGCTAGAAACAAAGGTCTGTTCCCCCCTATTCGCCCTGACTCGACATTACCTAGCCTCCATTGTTGGTCCAGCCGCAGTGCCGTCGGGTATGTAACGTTGCCCAAATTTCGTCCTTCTCGCGCACTATTTCCTTCACGAGGACAATCATCGGCAACCAGCTTAACGACGGGCGTTTTTTTGCACTGATCAAATGTTGCCGACACTCAAACCCTAAAACATCTCCCTCGATTAGCCGTTGGCTGCTACCTTGCATATCAACAGTCCCGGCTCTCTGGGTAATGTTACAAAGATAACACGCTTTTCTGGGGTTTAGAATCCAACTTTAGCTATCCCACGCGTCATGAATATTCCAATCGACTCTGTGGAGAAGAAGAGAAGTTTGCCTTATCGGAGTAAAAAAATACGCTATCTAATGATTGCACGTCTACTACCTCAGACCGCAACACACCGACGATGCTTTCCTCCGGGTGTAATCGTGTGTAATGAGACACGCCGCGGTATCACAGACACGTTAGGACCGAATTGCTTTGGTGCATGATGCAGTCCGCCTACGTGTGCGTGAGGTTACATCCCATATTCAGCTGTCCGGTAAACTTCAATGACACATCCGCAAGTCCAAAAATACCTACCTACGTTGATGTGCATGCGTGACGGGCCGTGCTTCTGGAATAACCCGAAACTATCTGTTGATACCAGGACAAATTAATTCATCATCAGTTTGACATTCAATTAACCTTTGGCCTCCAAGCGTCATAGCTCCCAGGTCCTCGGTAAGCACAAGAATACCCCAGATTTTCATGAATGTTACATCCACCACCACAATTCGTTTTGAGTCAGGTACGGACGGTCACTTGGACGATTGACTTCAGGCGTTCCTAAGCGTCGCCATGGTATCCCTGCTCACGAAATACCTACCGCGCGCTCACGTCAATTCTAACACAAAGCAATGGGATTCAGCCTCAGTGGGCAATTGCCGATCAACGCGGCTGTGGTGGTAAGACTTTCGGTCAACGTAAGCACGGGCTGAGGATTAGCGGTCTATTATGCTCTTGCTCATCACTACATGAGGTCAAAGTCGCCAACGAAGCTATGGTCTAAGCCTCTGTGAAAGTTCGATTGATATATGTAAAATGGACACCCTCGAAACAATTGCCTATCCCCTGCGACGTTCGTGTTCTTTTCGACGCTGGAAGTCAACCTTGATCAATATCAGCAACTATCCGCCAATTTTCAGCCACTTATGGTGGCAACATTACGGCTTACCTCATCTCTTCCACTGCGAACGGGCCATTCTAGAAATCTTACATGTGAATCAAACTACATAGTATAGCCAGATCGCCCCCAGACCCATGGGCCATGAAATCCTCGTGAAGTTTATCTCGCTCAAGCATCTAGTAGATATCTAATGCTTGATACTGCGGAGCCACGTGATAAGATGACGAATAACCCGAGTAATGGATCTGCCTAAGCTCCCCGGTTGCTAGACCCACTCGCAACGTTGTACGGATACTAGGGCAAGCCATCGGGAAGATCTGGGGTACATGAGGAACGCCACGATGCCCACATCAGTCCTACTACTTTAACTTTTAGTGTATTTATTTTAAATGCTACATGGGTGTCATATGCATAGGGCAATGGGACTTGGCTTGCTATCCACTGAACCATCTTCCCAATCTTTCGAACATTGTAGACATTCTGTCATATTGCACATTTCCCCGGCCATACATCATACGCTCAGGGAAACGGATGCCCCAAGAAACGAACTAGTATGCGTGCGAATACATGCTCGGGCCTAAACTCAAGCTTACGGATATTTTATCATGCCGCCGATGTCATAGAATACGTTGAACTCTGCATTCTAAACTTCCTATATGGCTGCACTACGCGTCTATCTGAAGAGCGGGTAACTTTCACCTGACTTCTTCCAAAACAAGACCAGCAATAAAATATCAAATGGTGGAGTAGGTATTTCATCCAAAACCATACCCGACGTCCAATGCGCCTACTTCGATAGATGAGCTGTCAAGATGAAACTAGTTACTCCTCACTACAGTTATTATCTTCTCATTTTTGCCGCCATTTCCCGCCATGACGTAGCAGGTTCACGACGCGTGTTTCCATCCGAGCTGACGAAACCTACGTCTGAATCAATGTATGGACGCTATGGCGACTTGCCAGGGATTCAATATAACCAAGTTTCCCTTAGTAGCGAATAAAGTGAGCGTGCCCTTCCTTTACTGCGCGTGTCTATGCGTGCGCTCTACTCTTTACACGTCATATATGTTAAGGATAGACATAGGCACCTACACGTGAAACAGGCTGTCAAGAAACATGACAGCATCTTGCGAACGGAACTAATTTTCGCTGTAGCGTTCGGCCGGGGGTATCAGCAAGATGCTTGTACTTAGTATTCCGCTCACAAAGTTTTAGAAATTCATGGTAGGACACGGGGAATAGAGACTTCAAACTGAAACATGTAGTGAGTTTTGATAAGCTTTTATAACTAAGGGGTATCCTGCCAAACGAAGCACAGTAGAATGTCCCAACATTTAAACATTTATAGACTTCACTTCGAGAATATCACGTACTGAAATCTGACCTGCCATGATTTTATTTTACTTTGCTTGTCTAGGCGGGTTTGAATTCAACAGTAACAGTGGTGCTTTTGAGGAAGACCTCCATGCTCCAGCGTAGAGAGCCAAGGTAGTACATATCCTGACCTCATACAAACTACCCTATAGAATACGCTTTCCCACTAATGTGTTTTAGTGGACAGTGGATATTTCGCATATTCCCTTGATATTCCATCCGCATACAACATCCCCGTCACGGCCCCGATGCTTTTCCCGTTGTCCTGCGAATGCTACTCGAAGACATGCCAAACTCCACTAACTTTTTAACCCGAACAACTATGACGACGAATATTCGAGTTTCTCGTTCATGGGTCAACCCCAAGGAGGCTCGTTCGCCAGCTACGTACGTGAATAAACAAGATGCGTTGATGATAGAAGTGATAATGTCATTTCCATTTCCCTGTCCGCAACGCCAGTATCTATTACGATACATGAAATGATGAGTAAGCCCGGTGGACCAGATTTCATAAAACACCGAATGCTTCATAATCGGGCCAGTAACAAAACAAGAACGATAGGGGTATCAATAGACGTGATGAAAAAAAAACATTTAATGGTAGTAGTAACAACAAGAGGAGGATGGTGGTGACGGTGGTTATAAAGCCGCAAAGCGACTGTCGAGACTATCGTTCGGAGTAGGCGTTACTAGGTGGAAAGGGTCGCGTTGTTATTATTGTGGCGGTCTCTTGAAATCCAACCAAATAGGTCAGCTTTCTGACCGGCTGTGGTGGTGGCAGGACCATCAATTGGCGTTCTCAAGAGATTTTCTCGAGGTTCAAGTAGTAGACTCTTCCGGTAATAACTGACTTGAACGTTGCCCTGATCTGATTCTTTGACTCGGGTGACCTGCGCTTGAATCCATTCTTGCATATCTGGAACTTCTGTGAGCCTGTAAGGGATTTGGAACCGTTGTAACTCGCCAATAATCTTGGCTGTTCGGGTGTGTTTATCGAAGTTGATGACTGTCAAGCCGTTGTCGTTCGAACCGGACCCAGGAAGCTGTTTCGTGGCTGGATTACCAATATCGACAAAGGTGAGATCGGTTAGGAACATGCCAAGAAACGGCAGGCAGGGAGGAACGTGACCCTGAAGACGGGCTCGAAGTACCTTGTTGTTGTTGGCGGGTTCGACAACAGCTTGTAGCGATTTCAGCATTTCGCGCCGCTTCGGACTCACAAGTTCCCATGTTTTTCGTAAACGGCTTATGATCGAATTGTTCAGGCTGCATACAATGGACATGAGACCATCATAGTTGTTCAATTCTAGGCACTGATGGGCGATTTTGATCCATTGCTTGATGACGGTGGCGCGCTTCTTAACCTCTGGATATTGAAGGATGGTATCGGCGACGAGGTTAGATAAGTCAGTGGAGAAACTCGACATTGCCTTTACGTTTGGCGAGGATGCACCGCTCTTCTTCATCCACTGAGAGCCCAATAGCTCTTCAGGCAAGATCGAGCAGAAAATGCCCATTTGCTTGAGTGTCAACTGACGAGCAATCTCGAGAGGGTCGAAGTCGAGGAATGATGGGCAACTTCCGCCTGACTTCCAGTTGTTGAGCAGAGCTTGTTGGCTCTTAGAAAGAATAGGGTTGGGCATAGGTGTATCAACGGGAATGTATTGAGAGATGGATGTACTCGTCTTCCCCATAGAAGACACTAAACGAGGTACCAACGAACCATCTGTGGAAGAGACGCGTTCCGAGAGTTCCTTGATGCGCTTGCCTGCGGGAGGAAGATGTGGCCCGAGTTTGAACTCCGCAAAGTCCTGAATAAGTGGAAGTGCTTCATGGTCAGTAGACTCTCGCCAGTGTGATTCCAACCACCCTTTCAACACATTGTAGACACGTAATCGAACAGGACCTGCGGTGCTGGGGTTTTCTCCAACATAATCAAAGCGCTCGACGAGGGTTTCCACCAGCTTAGTTGGTGTACAAAACAGTCGGAAGGTGAGGTAGAACGCCGACACGAATACGGCGTCGGGTGTTGCTTCATGGGTTGTGAGACGTTCAACGAGAGCAGGGAGCGAGCCACCGGTGACCTGACCCTCCTTGTTGAACATGAGTTCGTGGGCATATGTTTTCTCCAAGAGCTTTGATTCGAGCTCATCAACCTCCTCGCTTACACTTGAGCTTCCTGTTGTGCTCAAATCTGATAGAGACGGTTGAGTCTTAGGTACAAGGGGGATATCAGGGGTAGTAGCACGTGTTGAGGTATCAGAGACCATGCTAGCCTCCGAGTCACGACTTAGATATGTGCTGTTGCTGCCGGAACTAGAAGCAGTACCCGTGTCGGACCGGAATGAACTATGATATTCACTATCATGTGAAGTCTCCGTCGTAGGGCTGTACGGCTCATCTGGTAGAAGGGAAGTAGTAAGCCTTGGGAGGGTCGGGAGTGAAGGACGGAGAGAAGATACAGACGACGCCATGCTTGATGCAGCATCATCGGTGACCACAGATTGAGGCCTAGACGGCGGCGGGGACGCTTGTTCAGAGTTCTGCTGGCCTTGTGCTGGGCCGTCAATGGGCACCTCGGGGAGAGGCTTGTCAATAGATAAATGAACTGAGTGACCAGGCTTAGGCGATGGTTCAGACGTTTTTGATTCCGAGATAGTCGATTCAGCCGGAGTTCGTGGCCGACTTTCAGACACAGCTTCGAACACGCCGAGATCAATGCCCAAGTTTCCATTCTCGACCTCGAACTCAAAATCGCCTATTCGTTCTAGAACCCATTTGGTTTTCGCGACGCACTCGCCAGCAGCCTTGACGCATCCAGTAGCAGCTGAGAGAAGCCGACTGTTGTCCTGTGGAATGATGACGTCTTCGCCATCAGGCCCTCTGCTACCCAATATTTCGCGCGCCGAGTAGACCAAATCTCTGATGCGATCGTACATGGCTACACGTGATTGTCCCAAGGTCTCCGAGACAGACGTGTTATGGTCGCATATCGCGTCAATCACGGCAAAAAGCTCTCCACCAGAAATAACCGAGTGTTTGATAGCTAAGGCCAGTTCCGGCCGCGATTGTGATTGGACGTGTAACCGTCCAATGAAAGATCCAAGATGCGACAAAAAGGTATCGTGACAGGAGTTAAGCCGCTCAGAAACAAGCTTCTGTGACTGTGACAATGGTGAAGGACCAGCAAAAGACACTCTGTGTGATATACTAGCCGATAATCGATTTCCGTGTAACGGATTTATCTGGGACATCCGAAAACTTGCTGCATTAGCGGAGTAAACACTTGATGACAAACGCTTGTTGGCCGATTCGCTCGTTTGTGCGCCCTCGGCTGCTGGAGGTGCTAATCCTTTGGCATCCACCGCCTCGGCATCCGCTCGGGAAGATGCAGCCTGGTCATCTATCTGGCCGTTCTCGAATTCGGTCGACTCCAAAGGTGGTGTTGGTGGAACAAACGACTCCTCAACAACAGTTGCCATCACCGTTACCGCTGGTGCGCGTAACCGCCTATCCTCCTCAATCAAGTCAAGAAACCGAACACCTTTGACGACAATCTTGAAAGCTTTCAATATCATCTCATCAATGATGTCGTTAACATCATCAGTAGATTGCAAATAGCCCCTTAACGTCTCCTGTAGACGTTTCGCAGTTTTTACTAATGATGAAAGCTCAGAAAGCAGAGATTTTCTGCCTCGTCGCAAGCTTTCGCTTCTCTGGATTGTCGCGGATTCTCGAGTTAAGCAATGAGTGCGCTCCTGTAAAGGAATTAGCTATCAAAGCCTGATATTATGACCGAACGCGTAGGTTCGAACTTACCAAGAGATAGCGCACGCCTGCAATGATACCCTTCATGAACTCCTGGTTGCCAAATATATCTCGATCGTTTGTTGCCGTGCTTCTAAGCAAGTCCCAAAAGTTCAAAAGAGCTTTTAGTAAATTTCTCATCTCTTCAGGGTCGTATGCTTCACAGTAATTTGTCGGTAACCATCCCCTTGCGCCCGACACCAGCAAAGTCCCATCAGCCCATCCATTAGTATGAATGGAATGTACTAAAACCACGTCTCCTTCATTCAGAGGTAAAGTGACGGTCGAATCGGTCATTGCGTATGTCGGCTGAAACGGGTAAAAGGCTCGTAGGAAATTATGGAAGATGGGATTGGCTGGCGTTGGCTGGGGAACTAAGTCTTCTTGCGAATCATTGGGAGTTGTAGGCGGAGTTATTTGGGACTGAGAGTAAGGGTTTGTAGATGCTAATGATTCGGCATCCTCTGACTCCTTCGCCACATTTTCGGAACGGTTTTTGTTGATCGTGAGGGGTGCCACTTGGAGGCTTGCTCGCATAGGTTGGTCATCCAGCATCATGATTGCTGTAGGACTGCGCTGTAGAGAACCATGGGAACAGGTTGTTGCTGTTACTTTCGCAACAGCTGCGAATTCGAGAGGAGATATTCAGGCTCCTCAGAATGAAGATACCCTCCAGTAGGCCCACTTCGTGTTTTGGGTCTTCCTATAAGATCTCGAGGCTCGGTAGCTTTCCAGATAACATAAACAATAGAATCGGCTAGAGGGTTCGGCGAATCTTGGCGTGGGATTGATGCCCAAAACGCTTCCTACCCAGATAGACACGGTGTAGTATGATAATTTGGAAGATCCTGCGTAGGAAATGGGAAATATGTCAGTACGCGATCGTTTGTTGTTTGTGGTTTCTAGGAGGCAAGTAATATCAAGACATAATGGAATGAAGGGAGGATAGAGTAAGTGTTATCGGGTTCTAAGGCGGGAGGGGACCCAAGTAAGGAATGCCGAGAATGTCTAGGCTTAGCTAAACAATTTGAGGGTATGTTCTTGACCCAGAGTTTCACGCATATTCCTTATGACGAGGCCCTTGCCATTAAGCCGTTGGTATGCCGCAGTACCAAGGGAGATCCCTTCCACTGTTCCACCATGCGCAATGGGAAGTCGGAAGGGAAGTATGCTAGTATGCGTACCTCGTGGGCTTCGATGCAGCAACCCGGCAAACGGAAGACCAATGCTCCCGATCCTCCTCGTATAAGTTGCCAGAACGTACGTGGACACCTAGGAGATGTAAAGAGAATAATAATTCACCTTTCTGTAGTCCTCCAATGGGATAGCCAAGAAGACAGTGGGTAGCGTTATTCCAATTGGAGCTTTTCGAAAGCTGGTAGGATAGTGGAAGTCACGACAAGAATTGCTCCAGGCGAATCCACCAATCTGTCCAAAAGTCCAGTCTCTTACTGACGATATCGTTCGGGTCGTTCGTTTCCTTAATTCTGAATCCCACTTCGCATTTAAGCGTATTTCAGGCGCGGGACCAATTCCAAGAGAGTTGTGGAAAGTCAGAGAGAAGTATTCGTGATCGAGTATCGAAAGTGTCTGGGAAATCAACAGACCAAGTGGGGATGTGTGGGAAAAATAGATGGACAGGGAGGGAGAGGATATGGAATTGATGTATTGTATTGTACTCTCAGACCCGTCCGATCACTGGGGTTGCGTCCTGTGCCGCCGCGAATAAGTGACTGACTCGCAAAGTCAAACCGAGCTTGTGTATGCGGAGCGGATGTGTGTGTAAGTGTAGTGGAAATGGTAGGACGAAACACAGATACGGTAAGGTAGGAGAGATGCAGGAGAAAAGATGCCAATGCACCCTCCTGCATGTCTTGCTATCTACTTTTCTTATTATCCACGTTATTGGACCTACCCGTTGTAACCCCCATGCAGCTATGCCTAACAAAGACTCGGCAACGTTTTTATTAGGCATGATGGACCTGTGAGCCGGGAATATGTATGTACCGTATGTACGTACTTGCACAGTACCCATGGCACATTTTCCAGGGGAAGGAAAGACCGGGGGGTGTGTATTCAGGAACTGCAACCCTGAGGGATTAGAGACGTTAAGGGTGCAAAGCTCTACGCAGTACTGGCCTAGCGCCACTTATTGGTGGGTTCCATTACGATTGTGGAGAGCTCTGGTTAGGACGGCTGCTAATTTGACCCACTGCAACCTTGCCAGGATGCCAAGCTCATGAGTGGGTCCGCTGCGACAGGGGTATGGGGATGCCATAATCTTGCAGGGTCTCGAGCCGGGACTTCCCCAGTCAATTAGGTACTTGGTACCTGACCTTGAAAACCACGAGGGTGGTGGTACAGTGCACACGCAACTACAGTACTCTAACCGAGAGCTTTCGCAGGAAGTCTCTCTCTCCACAAGAGGTGTTTCCCAGCTCGGTGCGGGTTTTAAAAGCTACTACGCAGCAATGTTCTCAAATGAATCCACTCCATGACGTTTTTCAACCTCTGTTCGCCGACCTTAAAAAAGCCGTTTCTAGAGGCTTACCCGCTCGTTAGTGACCACATGTGCAGATTCGGATGCTAATTCGTGAATCCTCTCGTCTAGCTGCAAGCTGTGCTATCCGCGGACAGCCACCTTTTATACCATTGGCAAGCCGCATATAATGTGGCATTCGACTTCAACACACCGGTAGACACACATCATTCAAGTAGAATCTTGAAGGTGTTCCGGTGAAAACTAGCGTCATCGAGGCATCCTCCTTGTTGTAAAACACTTTTAGAGAACATTCGTTAAAGCAATGTCAACGAAACCCGAAAGTCTAACAAGCAAGCTTGAACCTAATATCCATTAAAAGATTGTATGAATAGGTTGATATGTGAACAGCAAATAGTCTCAGACAGCGAGAGCAGCGAGAGGTGAGTGTAGGAACTTCAGTTGTTGGTGCGAATGCCAAACTGACTGTAATAAATACCACCGATATTATGATTCCTTTATTACATCTGCTTATATAGTCGGGGATTTTAGAGCTAGTGTACCATGCTGATAGAAATTATGGACCGTTGTAAGCAGCCTAGCGGATCGTACCGGCCTTTTGAAAACATCGAGATAGTAGATCCTATCGAGCCATTTGGAGTTTTTCAGCAGTGCTCATTCGAAATTCCACCTTGAGGGCGGGGAATGGCGCCTAGACTACACAATGAATGCGATGAGCTACATAGATGTAATCATGAGGTTGGAATATCACGTACGTATCGATAAAGGCGGAAAACGAATCATACGTACATATGTATATTCGGCTATGGAAATAATATTAATTAACCATGTTATATGCATTTGCATATATACATACTTTCATTTACATATTTGGAGTAGGTAATGAAACAGTCCCAGTTCCAACACTATTTTATGTAGGTATGTAGCAATTTAACAACGGTTGAATCGAATGGTTCTATCAGATGGATTTTCGAGATAAATTATTAGTGTGTTGCAGTCACACAACATCCTCCACCAGAGTCTAGAGCGTGATTACCTTGGTACATATACATCCCGCTGATATCACGCCACCAACTGGATATGTACATATAGCTGCTAGACCAATAGAAACGCAAACCATCCCATGCTGCTTTCGTGTAGTGTAACCATCTCTTTCTCATCTCTCCACTCAACGTAATATCGTCTAATTCCACCACCCGTTGCACTGCTGCCGCTGAAGAACGCCATTTTCTTGTCTCACAGATCATCTTCCCCATCGATCTTCAGGTACAAGCTATAAGCGTCTAGATGACAATGAATTGATCAATAGCATCGCTCCCGATTATACGCGGCATTAGGTGCGTATGCATCGAGTTCAACTCTCCCAATGAGCTTCTCAAGTGGCTTTCAACAGCTTCAATACCTACTAGTCCACTCCAACGTTGGGTTCATCAAATTTATCTACATAATCTACATATCTACCTACCTAGGTACTTCGCATAGCATCTCCCTCTTTGCCACGAGACAATTTGGGGCAGCTCCGATTAGTTACAAGCCTCCGAGGCTTACATCCATGGATTGTCACCACCTGCGCCGTCCGGCGCCTGGAATGACGCCCTTAGCGGCGACACGATCACCCCAAGGAATGTTTTATGTCGCCATCGGATCTGATACTTTATCTTGGGGCCCCGAAAACAACCCAGTTAGGACTATTCGAGTTTCTTCATGTAATCAACAGCATTAGATTTCACGTATGTTGTTTTAAATTTTGACATTAGCCACCTTACGAAAGATGTTGTCGGCAGGGTGCTACACGAGTCATACCATCAAAAAAGCGACACTGAATGTACATTTCGGCTTCTATACCGTATGAGGAATGTTCTAATACTGTTATCTACGAGAGGGACGGAACGCAGCGCACCATTCAAGGATTCCTTGTGACAGCGCCAGGGCCCTACCTAGCCTGGCAAAGACTCAAGTTGCTAATGCAAGCCTCCCAGCTTATCCCGTCAGCCCGTATAAGCTCATTGCGACATGCGTTCACTTGGAGCATCCACGTTGACCACGTTCGGGAAATCGCCAAGAATGTGTGTTCTTCCGGATCGTCAGCAATACTAGATTATGCGAAATGCCCGGCGCTTCTCCCGGTTCACCTGCTTCCGGATTCGACGTCCTTACGATCAGCGACATAGCGACATCACCCGGCTATGGTGACCTCTCATGGCTCTTCACACCCTCTGCGAGAAGCCGTAGCTAGTGGCTACGTATTACCGCCACGATATTTTTAAACGTTAGATCACATCTGTGAACTGAACCCTTAGATCCAATTAATAGTGAAAACGTGGAAATTTTTCAGCGTCAAGGCTCGTATCTGCATTGAAGCCAGAATTTGGGAGGCATTCCGCTCCAATAGTAGGTAGATACGACTGACGACAACTAACTACGAAATCTATCTCGTCGAGAATTACCCAATATTGCCTGCGGTCTGCGGAAAATGTCGTGTACAGATCACGAAATGGCACCCCGCGATGCAAGTCGTCTTGGCGCCATAATAATCCCCTCTCTGCGGCGACGTCCAGCCATGCTGCAGAGTTTGCAGCAAGTCACACAAGCTTGTTCGTTGGATCGTGTCGATGCAGGAACCAACAGCCAAGATATGAGCTTTGACCATACTGCTACAAAGAGCTTGAGCCGATCCCAGAAGAATTAAATTGTGATTACGAGCGACCACCTCCTTACTTTGTTCGGGTGCCAATCTGGGGAGTACAGCCGAGAACCCCCAGTTGTCGCGATCTATGTACAGCCAAGACACGCGCCTTATCATACATTCGGTAGCGAATAACAACTATAACGTCACATTATAACCATGCTGTCAAAAGGACAACGATATCATAGGAGATTCACGCATTCGATAATACCTGTTTTCCTATTGAAAGTGTTGGCAACTTTTGCGCTTCTACTTTCCATTTTCTTTCGCTAGCATACCAACTAACCTATTAAGTAACGCCAACCTCGGGTCAAAGCAAATTTTGGGAGTGATCCAACATCTTGCAAGATTGAAGAGACTCCACCCAATACCATGGACTCCGCTTCTAGAAGTGCTCCACGGCGTTGGTTGCTATCATGGATGGACCAAGAGGGAATGCCTACCCTGCTACCTAATGATAAAACCATCTGCCCGGTAGAGCCTATAGATGGACACATCGAAAACTAAGACTCATACGCACAGTAGACGTTTCATGATTAGACCATTGAACCATAGGAATCCCATATTCGGACAAAATTCACTCTGAATCTATAGCGTTTGAGGTACACATCCGACGAAACACTTTCCTTTCATCATCGACGAGGAGTCTCAGCATGTGAGAATGCCATGTCTGTGCACACTCTTTACGTATCCGAGTTGGTTTAAAAGGGCTTGACCCATTCGATCCCAAATGGGGCATATGCCTTACAACCTCCCCACTATCGACCTTAAGCAATCCTTATAGCTGCATATCCAAGATCGATTTCAAAGAGTCCTCGCTCCATAGGTACTATTCCGGAAGCGAATCCGAAGTGATCCATCTTGGAAGGATGAATGATCAAACGGAAAAATCCTGACGCCATTTCGAGGAGGTATCCTTGGAGAACCATCATGGAGAACCCAAAGTATCGGGTATCACGCATATCTATTTACGCTCGAACCACGACGTAATTCGGTCTAGTTAAATGATCGATTTGAAAGCACCAATTGAGTACGTAAGCCAGGTACTATCGTATAATCCGCCGAAACTCTGGAGAACACAAATCATTGTTTGTCACCATCGTCAATGGCTACATTTCGCCGCAGCATCGCCGGTGCCACTAGGCTAGGTTCAGTCACGATCTTGTTACAACTCATTTCTTAAGCGTATATGCGAAACAGTCTAAAAAAACACTGGGCGCTTGAAATTTCTTACATCCATTCTATCATCAAAGAATCATTCGATGAATCGATCAATATGTGTCTAACAACCAATCTATCCGCCTGAAGTTTCCGATGTCCTAGTCCAGGCAACTTTTCTAAGGCCCAATGCCTGTTAAGCACTAAATACATTACTAGGTCTCACTTTTTTCCCATTTCTTCTCAATTTATCAATGAGAGCTGTTTACTTGAAAATTTTCAAGGGGCACATACTAACTGGGGCAACCGGTCTCTCGGGCTCGTTTTACCAGCAGTGGCGGTCATATCGGGATGATCTCCGTGTTCTACAATACATACCTGGATTAAATCCACTCACTAGGAACCCCCAAGAGTTCCTCCGGGACGAAAGTCATGCAAGGGATTTCTCTCAATACACTAGCTAATATACGAGCCGGTGCCACAGCCTCTTTGATGCCCCGGCCAGTATATACGGACAATGCTGACAGTGTATATCTACTAATTTTGCTCGTAACCAGGAAGGCGGGATCACATCGTGTGTGATATGACGCGTTGTCTCAATCAAAAACGTGAGAACCATGCTGAAAACATTATACAACAAACTCCCCATCGGTCGTTTGACTAAAGAGAATAATTCCGGAATTAATTACGAGTTTTTTCTAAAGTAAGAGCCCTTCCCTTCGCCTAACCAATCACCATAGCTCGCCTTCGTAACCCCTTCTGACTCGGGCTGCGAACCCCTAAGAATTCAGGGTCCCCCCTTTACCTAGCCTTCACCACAGTTCAGCTTAGTTCCCATTGGCTAGTCTAGCGTAGACTGTGAAGCTTTCCCGTCCCTCCATCTCATAGCAAGGACGAAATTAAGGCATTGAAGCTACCGCTTTGACCATACCTATCGGTCTAGATCCCTCATTGGTTTGAAGGAAACGGAATAGGCAATTACTTCTGGAACATAGCCAATCAGTTACATTGCCATCTAGGCGGCGCACGCCACATGGCTTGGTTCAGACTCAAAAGGATCCTATGCCTCTAAGACAGAAAAATTATAACAGAAGGGGGCGAAGCAAAAATTAAGTAACGGCACGAGGCGAGTCTCCCGCCCTAGTCGCAGACTAGAACGTAGCGTAATGTCCGTACTCTACGCGGCGTCTTGGTTTATTACTGTACCAAAGTTCTAGAAGAATGCAGTGAGAGGTTGCTCTGGCGATCGCAAATTTGCAGGAACAGCTGGTCTTTGCTCACACCATCAATTTGCTGGTTACGCACCCGTCTCCGGCACTGATCCGGGCGCCATCCAGCATCCAAATTATAGAACGTTATTTCACATGGTACCCAATGACAGTCTTCAGCCTCGTCATCCACAAGGAACGACCCTCTCGCGGATCTGCCGTTACATGTTTGGCCATCCACTTTGGGCGGCCGCAATGGTATTCCAAATCATCATCTAGATTAAGCTAGATCTCGCGGATGCGACTCTAGGGAGCCGTGATACTTAGAGGGCTGAAGGGGTGATCGCTTCAGGGATGCTACAGCGCCCAAAGCTCGGATCTGATGGAACTCCGGGCAATGCATGAACACGAGCACGGCCGCAAGCATAGGCTATCACGGCTAACTTGGGTTACCTGTTTCGCCTCTTGTCGTGTAACGAAGCAAAAAAATGATGCCGGTGGCAATTATTATGTGCTGTAATTATCATTAATGTTCTTCTGATTTCAACTTCGCCGCGGGGGACGAACTGTCAGTTTGGTTGAATGAGGTAATTCTGATCGCACAGCTATCTCCAAACTACATGTAGGTACCTAGAGGTACCTACCTCACATCTCGATAAGCAAAACCGCCAGCCAGAAAAATCTCAACCAACTGGTAGATGTGTTGGTTTACCTCTGCCGACGCTTCCGGCTGGGCCGTCTACGTCCGTATATAATAAATTTCTGTCTTGAATTGGTCAGAGAACGAGAAAGGGGGTGATTCTAAAGATTGCGCATTTATCGTAAGTGAGAATCGATATGGATGAGAAACATTTTAATCTCATCATACACGCAGTCATACTGCAAGGCTGAACTGCTTACTACCCTAGGAGCTACGCGAGCCACGCAGATGCAGCGAATGGCCACGAGGGAATCCTAATCTAATTATAATTACCCAACCTAGCCTTATTTTCCCTCTCCTCAGCAAAAGTAAGAAGGATGGAGACGAGGTGGCCGCATACTCTGCAACCCTCACCCGCACCTTGAGATCTGACGATCTGAATCTGCCTGCATTTTGCAGCGCCGATCCTCGCTTCTTCACGTTAAAACACCCAGAACACCAAGGCGCGGCAGATACGCTACAGAAGATTAGATTATCCACCATTTAAGCTGCTACCACGATGTAATGCATGCTCTACATAGCCGAATACTTTAAATGTGTTCGGCAGATTCGCGAGAGTTTAGCCCCTTTGCTTTACCGAGTGCATTTACATGCAGTGAGATGGTTCAGTAGTGGATTATCATTATGGATTAACTATGATCTTCGACAGGGAACCTTTGGCCTACTGGGGCGCGTACACGAAAGCCAGCTGGTCCATCTCGTCGCCATCCTGGCCTAAGAAGCCCACGATTCCCCACCCGTTAGGCGCTGTAAAAGTCGCGCAATCTGACGTCGAAGTTCCGGCCTCAAGAGTCCTACCGCTACTCGTCGTGGCCTTGATGTAGAAGTTGCGTGTGCGATCATTCTTCTGGCCTTGGCAGAGCTGGGCGCTGGTCCAGCGTTCATTGCTCCCAAGCGTTAAGGTCGCGGCGTTGCCACCGTCACCACCGTGTGTGAATGTGGTGCCGTCCGTCAAGGTGAGACCCACGCTATCTAGACGTGACGCACCACGAAAATTCAGTGTGCTCACTTTCGGTGATGTCTTCGTCGCAAGCGTCGTGACATCACTAAACCAAGTGCCGTGGGGACCACCCCAGAAACCTGACTGGCGCAGAGAGGACCCGGCGGACCACGTGAAGTTCACTGTGATTGGGTTATGGTCTGACAGGACACTGCCATTGGATTGCAGAAACTTGGTGCTTTCATAATTCCAGTAAGTGGCAGTCAGATCGAGGAGCGGGCTTCCGCGGTAGAAGACCTTGTCGACAGTCTCGCACTCGTTGGTCGTGCTGGGGTTCTCGCAGACGGTCTCGGTATCAGGGATGGTGCCCCCGCGGATGAGCTCAACCCAGGAATCTGTGAGACCGTTCTGCTCGGAGAAGATTCGGATGCCATCGGCAATCCTCGTGTAGCGGCTGTTAGTGTCGCCAAATACGAGTACGGCATTACCAACACTACGGGCATCGATCGCGTCGGCTACTTGTTGGAGGTTAGCCGCGCGGGCGGTTTCGTCGCCATCTTCGGTTCCCGCGTCTGCGTGCAAGTTGTATACGTCGACATAAACGCCATCGTCGATCACCGCGCGCATGAAAGTGAAGCCCTTGGGCGTCAAGCAGTCGGACTCCGAAGCGTCGCTGCAGGTGTCCCATTTGACGCGCTCGAAGTCGATCCAATCGAAGTTGGCCAGGGTATTGAGCCCGGAGCCGAAGGGGACCCCACCGGAAGTAGCCGTCCGGTACGGATGCGTGTCCGTCTCGTAGATGTACGCATGGTAGTTGAAGTCCTTAACTTTGCGCTTAGTTCGAGGTCTTTCTCATCTATGCAGGGTGTGTAGTTCGTGCGCGGTGCCCCTGCTCTCAGACCTCTGTTTCAACGAAAGAGGAATGCAGCGCAGGGGGCAAGCGACACAAGGATGTAGATGGTCTCAAGGCTCAACTGCGCCAACAAACTCTTGCGTATCATCAACGCATGGAGAATTATAAGGGAAGGATTAAATGGCTTGCGTACATACCTCTTGTACGTGGATTATGTCATAACCGTACTCTGCAAACCTCGTACCAATTGTCTCCGAGTTCGTGGTCTTGTCTCCTGGGACCTCGTTACCGTTAAGGATCGCTGGTAAACCTGCGACATTCATGCTCAGGATGTTGAACTCGCCGCTAGTGGCCGCCAACACGCCACTGGCTGATAGAGCCAGTGCGCTGGCCGAGATGACCATTTGACGCTTCATCTTTGCATTGAAGAGAGGCGATGAGAACCCCAGCTTCGTTACTAAGTAGAGACTCTACGGATGCTTTTATGTCACTGTCATCTAGGCTGCCCTCGGCAATGAATACGCGTTCTGTATCCTCTTCTACGATAGAATACTACCTGAATGATAGAAAAGGTGGTATCCTCATTTCGCGATGTCTCCATTCACTCGGCGTCTAGTTACCACAATGGGGAGCTGTGCCGGTGTTGCGATTGACAAATTGCGGTCAATGCAACGCATCTAGTAATCTAGATTCTGTTAACGGCTATTGCCGTTAGCAACTTGGACAATGCTTTCAGCTCATGCTCTCAGCCGCTACGATGATTGGCCCCTAAGCCTCACCGCACATCACTTCTTATCGCTAAAGATTAAACCACCAATCGCAACCGCAAATGAAAATAGTTGAAGTGACCAGAACGATTTGGCAGATTCAGTTTAACTGAGCGAAACCGAATCTGACGTCTCATTCTTCTATGTTGTATAAAGCAGATAAACCGGAGGTTTAAATCCGGCCGTCGAAGTTAGGTGGCATCATTTCTTGACTTCTATCGAGCCATGCGCAGTGCAGCTCATCGCTATATCCACAGAATAAACCTATAGCGAAACAACTAATCGCGATATGCGTTTCTGGTAGCATGATGTCTATATTACAGAGCGTATTATGTACGTGACCCAAAATTTGTATCTCCACATAAGAACGGCCATAAAGAATCAGGGACTCATGACCAGCCAAGGGTCTGGGTTCACGATCGCTTCCTTTTCCCCATCCACCTTGCCGACAGTACATGCACAACATCCCTTAAGCGTGAGGGGATCGATATCGCGACAATGACCTGGTATATTCCATCAACGCAAGGATGAAAGACTTGGAGAAGAGGAGATCTTATGGTGATCTGTCGCAAGGTTTGCCTTCAACATCAGACCATCCCAGTTTCAGTCCTCAAACACGCACGTCCCCTAGCCACGTGCTTTTTCTATAGCAAGAAATATCGAGTTTCGGACGACTCGAATAGGATATATCAAGAATCGGCGAAACGAGAATCCGGGTCTCAAAGGAAGACATTTACATAACTTCTACCTGCGCCAAGTCAGTCCGTTCTCTTCTCACACATGGCGATCCGGACTGGCGGGCGCAGCGATTCGAAACGCCTGAAGAGGAACTTTAGATGGTTTGCATAGACCAAATCTTCTAGGCCATTATTTTCTCCGAGAAATATCAACTCGTACTTAGAGCCCCTACTGCGCTTGTTCTTGCAGTCGGTTCAAAGATATCGGAACATCGCGGACGGGGTCCATCATGATATAGATGTCACAATGCATATCATTGAATCTCTAATCACAGCGCTTTGACCTTATTCCCTTCCCTTTGCAGCATCACATGCCTCGAGAGGCCTGATTGTTTCCACCACGAGGGTTCCGTGTTCCCCGCATATCTGGACCCTACCTCTGAGGAGAATAGGTAGAGATCTTCAACAACCAGGGAGTGTCTTCGCCTTCATCACCCCACTCTGGGCGGTTGCATAATTCCGAGTGCAATGTGACGAGCTGAAGACTCCGAAAGGGTCTTCATGCGGGCGTAATCGACCAACATTACGTAGGAATTATTGCATACATTTCCCCCTCCTAAATTAAGAAACGGGACGATCTCGACTTGCTCGTACGCAAGATCGTCAAGAATATTGCTAACGAGTCAGTATATGGCTTATGGTAGTCTATAGGCCCCATTTCTGTATCTAAGTCCACTGTAATGCGTACTATCACTGCGGTATCGGTGTGATGTGATGGGGCTCGGCCTACCTATTCCGGTCTCCCTAGGTGATCAGGTACCTAGGAATAGATCACACAGCGACGCCACTCGTCTCGTGGCGCTTGTTCTTCGTCTTATCACACCGCTGAATGCTTTACAGCAGGCATTCTATCTGCTAAAAGGCCAAGATCCAAGGGTAGATCGAAAATGCCTCTTACCCAACCATCATAATAGCAACCTGATCTCGAGGACCCCTCCAGCATCTACTCTCTAACCCCCACTGTCTGTGTGGCGCCGGAAGTCATATCTCCCTCAAAGCGTACATATGTCAGATTGTATAAGGTACAGTGCGCATGCAATAATGGCAGTGCCCCTGCATTAAGCATCTTACGCCCGCCTCACTAACGTTCAGGACCATGAAGGTCCAGTTGAACGAAAGCCCCGGCTCAAGACCCCCCTGTAAGATAGATGCGGGGGAGCCTATCCGAAGCTGCATCATGTACGGTACCCAACTCTCAGGCTTATAGAGCTTTCTGACAGCCGCCTCTAGCCCAAGCTTTAGCATTCGTAGGCGTAGGATGAGATACCTTTGCAGTGCTGCACGTGTATCTAGGCATTTTACTGGCAAAGATGCTAACGGCAATGCTGCAGGACACTATTGAATTAGCAAGATCCACACGTCCTCACTTCACTGCTAAGCGCCGTTGACAAGGCACTAATAAAGTGGAATCCACCTGTCAATTCTACGAGCCAAGTCGCCGAAAAGCTTTGTGGATGATAAGCTCTTCGGGAATGGCGCCGTGATGGCTTTACTCGTAGACGCCTTTCCTTATAGTACACCTAGATACAAGTCATAGTGCTTATTTGTGTGTACATTATAGCTTCACCAAGCAGGAAGCCCATCTAAATAGTATACAGGCTCACAGGCCTCCAACTTTATCGCTATAATCCCTGCGTGTCTCGTAGCACCCATAGACGTTATAGCTCAGGTGGGGTGACCAGACAGGGTCTTGAAAGGGTGTGCATGTATTAGCCCGAGGCTAGTTGATGGGTCCATCGATAAACGCCATGTGCTACTACTCCACTTGGACCAGACGACGATGTCGCCGGCGGTCTATTTCCCGGTCAAAGGCATGATCTGATTACCGAGAAAGATGCTCTCGGCACTTGACCCGTGGGGAAACAGAAACGTCCAGGGCAAAGGCGCCACTGTGATATGACAATACTCGGGTAGTGGCGAACGCCTCGAAGCAAACCCGGTTTTATCGTAATGGGAAGTCAGAGATTGGCGAGAATCAAGGCGAAAGTCCGCACATCAAGTTATGAAGAGCAGACGTATAAGACTCAGGCTTATTCATGCATATGAAGTGTATGTCCCCTTGCAAGGAGAATGTATGTGGGTTATTATGCAGATGCCCCGAAACCAGCGAACCCAATATCCCGTCACATCTCTTAGATACCCGAACTAGTCGTAGGTGCTAGTCTAGACGATGTGACGAGTTGCTATTACAAGAGCTCTAAAGTGGGTATAACTATTAAATAACTCAAACCGTGGGTCGAATCGACAAAGTTATATAATTTCTACCCAAGGTATGGAGCCCATAGCAGCACGTGGGAATAACACTCTTTCCGAACAAGGTATGAGTAAATATGAAGCATCACAACGTCGATCTTCCATATCCACAACTAATAGAAACATGTGGAAACGTATCATACAAGTGTATGACAGGATAGTCAACTACGCTGTAGGTCCCTCCAAGGTTCCTGTAAAATTGTGAGCGGCTAGTCACCGTGGACGCGTCAGAAACCCATGCTACCGAGAGCGGAGATTATTGATATGTTAGTTAGATTCTTCGTTCGACAGATACCCGACTTACCATGGTCTTGGTCGTCTATTTTGTATAGGAGCGTTCATGTTACCGGGACCTAATATCCTAAGTACTCTAGCAAAGTTCTCCTGATCCTATTTGTTACTATATTGTCGAGTATCTTAGGTTGGTTCTAAACTCTGACCCAAACTACTTATCACGACGCAACGTAGGATGGGGGTATGAACAACATTGTTGCGCGAGGAACTACAAGCTATCTGGTCGGGTGTCCTGGTATACATACAAGTAGGTTCTTTGTCCTTGACCTAAGACATACCAATTTCCTGACACTACTAACCTATTCCATGATCACTATAATACACAAGAATAATACTTGGCTTTACTCGCTTGCTTGAAACGTGATGAATACTAGCTGAATTACAGATCTCAATGGGTTTTTTATATAATGGTTACCGAAAATCGATGTAGCAGGTTGGCGTTACCTTGATACTCGGTGATACTCGCGCGTACTACTAATTTGTAGAACGAAGTCGCATTAAGATTACAATGTAGACCTAGCTAGATTATGGGGGCCACGCTCTCCTCAATGAATTCCAGTATTGTCGAATCTCCAGGGAACAGGATCTTGGTCGGTGTTGCAAGTATTTTCCCCTTGTCCTTGCTTAGGTAGTTTGCTACCTCGGACTCCTTGATGGGCGAGGAATCAACCAGGTGTGACTTATTATGCTTCAAGGGATCAGAACCCAACTTTGAGGAAACGATGTCATGACAAACAACTCTCTCTTGTCATAAGTAGAGCAAACACTCATTTCAGTTGCCGATACACTATTTCATACCCGAATATTCTTTCCATGTGCCCTACCCGTCTGAATCGGAATAGCCGACATCCCCATGTCTCAGTTTCAGGATAACAATTCCAGGGCTGTCCTTAGATACCGGTTCGCACTTAAATTCGCTGGTAGCATTATTGAATGATGCGGCTAGATTAACAATGAGTTTGTTAAGTAGCCCAGTAGAAATCCTAGGGGGCGATTTCAAAGCTGCTTCAAAACTCATGACACACAATCAGCGACTGTTAAAGGGGTTCTTTTATCACAAATCAAACTACGGCAAACAATGTACGGTGGTAGTTGCCGTGAGCGTAGTAAGGCTTGCTACCCACGCTACCATTCCAGGGGCGTGTGAAGGAGTTGCGGTCGAGAGTCTCACAAACATCATGGCAATTCCGCTTTCCTACTCAATTTAGATGGAAGCTAACATGTAGTTCGGCAATGAAGGTAAAAGTGTCCAATGTGACTTTGTGTAAGTTCTATGTGAAACCGAATTCCGAGACTATGAACTTCCAAGTAGAAATCCGGCGGGCAAGGGGGGCTTGTGTTCAATCGTTTCAGTGTAAACCATAAACCATGGTAAGTGTTCAACTGAGCTGAGGAGAAGCCGGTTTAAGAATGACAGAATCCAGAGCTTCCATAAAGAAAATATCTATTGGACTCTATCTAGAGTACGCTTACCTTAGGTATCTAGGTAGTCTTGGGCGGGTAGGTTGATTCAGCGAAATACCAAGTCTGAGAGTATAGCATGATTACCTAGTCATACCTGTCACTACTCCATAGGTAGTTGTTTTCAGTGATTATTACTTGAAAGAAAAATGTAGTATTGTGTGTCTCTGTATTAAGTTAATGATGATATAGGGTCCTCTTAGCTGTTGCTTGCAATATTTTAACCCATGACAATTTCTTTTATGAGGAATTCTTGGTCTCCTTCGGGCTAGGTCGAGCTGTTGAAGTTGGGCCACATGACTTAGAACATAAGCTGAACAACCACAATACCAGACCTGCGGCCGATATACACATGATGCACCGGACAATCCGGTTCGGACGCTAAGGAGTAAGCGGGTCATCGGCGGTCGCCAGTGTAACCACCTTAGCCTCTAAGAATCAGGAACAGGCCATTCAAATGCTACAAAAGCGGCTTAAAATAATGACTTGAATATTAGCACTGGCTTACGGCTCAAATTCGTGCCTTCGGCACCGCACTTCAATTAGGCGAAGGCGCGAGATTGCGCCGTTAGCCCTTGCTTGTCTGTCAGATACATCAGCAGCTAGCATTAAACCGCTTACTAATTTTAAATACTGCCTGATTTCATGGCTTCTTGATGCCTTATACGAAATTCATCGCGGGATATGTATATTGTAAGTCTTGAAGTAAAGAGTCTTACATTTAGATTATAAATCGGTGTAATTCTAAGCCCATTAATGACAAATCAGCATTGCTTTCCCTTATAGTTACCTAGGTATTTATATGCTCATGCTACCCCTATTCAAGGCGGTGCCACCACTATTATATCAACTTAACTATATCTTCTACCAAAATGCCTACAAACACTAGCCCTACACCCGAAAAAGCAGGTCGATGGGTTGTATCTGAGTTTGGTGCTCCCGAAGTTTTGAAATGGGAGACTTGGGATCCATACGCCGAGTTGTCTCCAGGCCATGCTCTCGTCCGAATCATAACTGCTGGTATTGCAGGGCCTGACAATCTGCAGCGCGTGGGCGGTTATCCCAACCCTCGAAGTTCGAAGCCAGGGTTTACTCCAGGTTACGATTTCGTCGGAGAGGTCGTTGCACTAGGCTCCTCACCACCAGAGGATAGTCCATTGGCTGTGGGAGACTGTGTCTCTTCCATGTGTGTCACTGGTTCTCATGCTACTCATATTATCTTACCCTTTACTGAACTCATTCGTATCGACCGTGATGATGATCCGGTTAAGGTCTGCGCTCTGCCACTTAACTATATGACCGCTTGGGGATTGCTGAAGCGCAGTGGAGTTAACCTCGTCCCTGGATCGAGTATACTTATTGGGTCTGCTAGTGGAGGCGTTGGCACGGCTATGGCAGAGCTAGTCCATGCATTCAAGCTGGACCTGAAGATGATCGGAACTGTATGTATTATCTTACATTACTCTTTTTTTCTAGCTCTTTTTACTTTGTAACAGATGTCTGAACTTTGAAATCAACCTGATGAATGAACTTTTTCTTCCGACATGTCCTCGGAATGCCCCTTAGTCGCTACCTGCTTACATAATGAAGTGATTACTAACTCTCATTGTCAAAGTGCTCGCTGTCCAAATTTGACTACGTCAAATCGCTAGGAGTGATTCCGGTAGATCGTAATGCACCTGATCTAGTAGAGCAAATCCTGGCTTTGACGAATGGCGAAGGAGTAGATGTTGCGTATGACGCAGTAGGAAGCGAGGACAGCCTCCGTAAAAGCCACTTGTCAACGAAGAAGGATATCGGGGTGGTCATCGCAATTGGCATCATGGCGGAAATTACACCAGACGGATCCGGCTTATTGCAAGAGAAATTGGATCCCAATGCTTTACTAGCCGCGCGATGGCAACCACGGATGGAACGGTGGAGTGTTGACCGGAACTACTATAAGAAGATGCGGCAAGTTTGGCTCGATGACTTTTACGCGATATTAGAAAAGGTCAGAAAGGGCGAACTAAGGCCTACAATTGCGAAGCTCCTTCGGTTGAGTGAAGCGGTAGAAGCACACAGACTCCTAATATCCGGCACTGCTGTTAAAGGTAAGATGTTGTTCATTGTGGACGAAGGCTTGGCTGTGCAGCACGGTTTATAAAGAATGTACCTACCTAACATAGCTAGGACTATACATTGGGGTTGTCCTTGTGGAACTATATCAATGGTGCGCCTAAGGAGGCTCTTAAGGACGCCAGATCACATCACATCATTGGAATATTGTGAGTGGAGATTGAGGAGAACTCAGGGGCTCTCCCCAATCATCTCGTAAACTGTTGTGGTGGATGATGGAATACGAGCTTAATATAGCACTATTAAGCTTATAAGATATTTCCATGAATCGGCGTAGGTCTAGGCCATGGAACTTACCGAGTTCGTCTGGGGCGAGGTCTCTTCATTGGATCGACTAAAAGCTGGGGTAGCATGGGTTGATCTTGGTTTGGCGGAGCCGTTCGGCGAAGAACATAGCGAGTATTCTTAGTGGCTTTAACCGGATGCCCGAAATACAACTATATAATTGGAACATGGCAAGAGATTAACTACAATGTAGATCTTCTGCGTAAGGAACCTTTAGAGCTTGATTAATTACCTCGTCCTCAGCGAAGATGTTGCTTTGCGAGCGCCTATTGGCTAGCTTGGCTATCGCCTCGCTCCCTTTCGTTACTTCTGCTATTAAGGAGCTCTCACAGGTTGTCATCTTTACTCCACCTTCGAACTATACCGACCCAAGGGTGCTATATGCGCGGACTGCTCAGCTTCCAAATAATGATATTCTAGCGACTTGGGAAAACTACAGCCCGGAACCTCCTCCCGTATACTTCCCCATTTATAAGTCCAGTGATCAAGGTGCGACGTGGACGAAGATCGCCCAAGTCGAAGATCAAGGGTACGGATATGGATTGCGATATCAGCCTTTCCTTTATGTGCTGCCCGAGGACTTTGCAGGATATAAAAAGGGAACCGTGCTATTAGCTGGTTCGTCGATCCCGACAGATCTTTCCAGCACCCAGCTCGATATCTATGCGTCTACCGACAGCGGCAAAACTTGGAAGTTCCTCAGCCACGTTGCCGCTGGAGGCGAAGCTAGACCTAACAATGGATTAACTCCTGTCTGGGAACCGTTCCTGATGCTTTACAAGGGAAAGCTTTTGTATTATTACTCGGACCAGCGAGACCCGAAGCACGGCCAGAAGCTCGTCCACCAGGCCAGCACAGATTTGCTCACTTGGGGTCCTGTGGTTGACGATGTGGCTTATCCCACCTACAGTCAGCGACCTGGTATGCCTACAGTTGCTTTACTTCCGAACGGCCAGTACATCTACACCTATGAGTACGGCGGGGGCCCAAATCCGGCGAATTCGGGGACCTTCCCGGTTTATTACCGTCTCTCCAGTGACCCGGAGAACTTCAGCGGCGCCACCCACCATGTGCTGAGAACTACCGATGGCACGGTTCCTACTGGCTCGCCGTATGTAGTCTGGTCGTCGGCGGGTGGGGTAAACGGAACGATTATTGTGTCTTCAGGTTGCTGTTCTGAGATTTATGTCAACAAAGCATTGGGCGCTGAGAATGCGTGGAGGAAAGTGTCCACACTTGAAGGAACCTCATATACCAGGTCTTTACATGTGTTCCAGGAAGATCAGGGATATCTCTTACTTGCAGGAGGCGGTCGTTTGCCCCCAAGTACGACGAATAAGGTTACAGTCAGCGTTATGAACGTCCCATAAACTAGCCTCCAGGTTTGTTGGGGCCAGTATATTTTATGAAAACCATGACTATTAAGAATTATTAAAAATTTCGCCTCATACATAGGTATTAATGACCGCAAGGGTAAAAATCCCTTTGAATATTGCGATGGTGCTTATCTGGTTTCAGTGCCTAAAATGAATATTCAGGGCAACTATTTCTCACAAACTTCGTGCTCTGGACCGTTCGAGGTAACATTGAAATAGGCGACGTTGGACCCGCCTTGTGGCAGGAACGCGCTATAATTACAGGGCATATAGCACTATAAACCACTATACATATAGTGAGTTACAAGGCACCAACCCATGGTATAGTAAGCTGCAGGTGCCCAACTGAATTATGAGATATCCAGACTCGCTGACGTACTGGCCCGCTGTATTGGTGACAAGCTTGCATATATAAAGGATATATATACTATATATCTAGGTAGATATCTTACTACCTAATCTCACTTACCTATCTAATTCGGCGCGACGTGAACCTGCCAATACCTCCTCCAATCCCACCAGTGCCCACCCTCTGTCTCATTATCGCCCTGGCTTGGCTTCCAGACTCCAAACCCACTGCCCTCATCGTACTCCGGGAACTCCGCCTTCTCCTTCAACAAGCTCCTCTTCTCACCCGTAGTCAAAAACCACAAGAAGTCCTCCGAGACATGCACATACTGCCTCAGACCCTCATACACATCGATCCTGGCGCCCGTCGTCCAACTCAACAACACCGGCTCCAAAAGCGGCGCGTCCGTGACCGAGGGATGCGACGTGCCCAGTGACGTCGCGAACCACGACGGCATGTTGCGCAGCACGTTGTTCTCGACGATGTCCTTAACCGTGTCGAAGTGCGCGCGCCCGTAGAAAACGCTGCTCTTGCTGCTCCATGAGTTGCTATGGATCACCAGCACCGGCACGCGGATATCGTCGTTAAGGCGTCCGCTCTGCTTCCCCGGGTCCAGGATAATAGCCCCCTTGAACGGGCGATGCGGGCTCGGCCCGCCCCGCAGCGCTTGCATGGCGCCTGTTGCGCCGTAGCTGTGGCCCGCGACGACCATCTCATCGGTATTGAGGCGGCCCTTCCAGTTCTTAAAGTCTGCGCCTTCGCCGCGCGCGTTTTTCCTGAACACCTCGTCGCCGTGACCTTCGTTAATCAGTTTCAGGACGCGCACTACTTCCTCGATCTCGGCTTCGCGGAAGTCGAGCTGCGCGCGCTTGAACTCGTCTACGGTTACTTCCCTGCCGCTGGCTGACTCTACTTCGGCGACGTCGAAGGTGAGTTTTGTCTTGTCCTGTTCGCCGTTCTTCTTGACGATAGATCCGGGGCATGAGCCGTCCCTGTGCTCGAGCAGCGCAACGACGTAGCCCCGCGACGCCAATTCGCCTGCGTAGTGTGTGTAATCGGTGCGACTGCTCGCCATACCATGGGAGAAGACAATAACCGGGTGCCCGTCCTTCACAATGTGAATTACTTTCTTTACCTCTGTATCATTTTCTTGGATGTCTGAATCTAGTACGATTGCCTCTGCCAGATCAGCTAACGGGATATCGACATGTGCCGGGATCTCAATGTTCCCAACGAGCTTGTCGATCGCTTTTGTTACCAGTTTATTCACGAAGGCATTGTTAATACGCGCGAACTTGGCGTAGCCCTCAGCAGTCACCGAGACTGGTTTTGAAATCCAGTAATGTTTCGGCTTGCGACTGGCAACATTCTGAGCAGCTGGGTAGTACAGCATGAATAGGACTGTCTCTAACTCGAACGGCTTCTCTTTTGAACCCTTATATCGTGCCGTATCGATAACACGTGGTGACGTAAGAGGGACCTCGATATCGACTGCGCCGACCGGGTATGGACCACTGTATTCGGGCAATGGATGCGCGAAAAGAGGTCTTGAGAATATGAAACAATATACGATGTAGACTGCGATCAAGATGCAGATAACGTATCGCCATGTTAATCTAGGCCGAAGGATACGTGGGATCCTCGGGCCGGTCCGGGGCCCCTCGCCGATGGTGGAGGCTTCTGGAAACGGTTTCATTTCAATACTTAAATTAGAAGATTGATGAGTTCTTTCACTGAGAGAGCAACTTGAAAGCGCTAAAGTGAACGATTCAAAATAATATATCTAAGTCGAGGGAATTCCTATGATGCAATGTATCTTATACACAGCCCCACACGTTACGCATGTGGCTTCAAATTGGTACCTTGGCCAATTCGATCTCTTTGAAGCGATCTAACTAGCACAGTTTATTTCAACTCGAGCTGTTCCACGTTTCTCGTCAGGATCTCAACTTGAATATTACGAACGAGGTACAAGACTTAAATAGTATGTTAGTGATTTCCTTGTGGGGCTGGCTGACATCATCCTTGATTCTTTGGGTAGTCCAAGGCATTCCTTATCCAGGGTCTGGCCACGCCACCTGCGTGGCTTCTCATAGCATCGTACAGAGCACAAACTGGAAATGAACCGAACTAGTTCGAAAGCTACCTAGATAGGTACTAGTATTATGAAATTAGTATAGTAAACATTATCGTTATGATAGATTATAACACGCTTGAGCTTCAACAACCCAAATGACGGGTCAGCTCATGATATGCGATATTGGCCAGTGGGAATCGATCCAGCCAAAAGGCATTATTATACTCAGGTATACAACGAATTATGTGGATGTACACGGTCAAAACGACCTCCGCCCCAATAGACTCCGTTTGACTCGAGAAAGCCAGGTGACCCCATTCTTTTGTACTCCGGCAAACCCTTATACATCTATGCTACCGGCCTTCAATTCCACCAATGATATGCCAAACAAACCCAAGCAAGCGTGGCATAAGCCAAAACAACATGAACCGTATGTCATCAACTTGCATCTTTTACGCCGTCCCTCTCTTCCCACTCCCAATCAGTGAGAATGAGCAGTCGCCAGATGGTATATCTGGGAGATGTTCCAGAAACCACTAGATCCTGCCCCTGTCGACTACTTCTCGACCTAGAATCTCAATCTCGCCAGACTCTGCAGTGCGGCGTCGCTCCATGATCCATCGCGTCTCACCGCTATCTTCTTCTTTCGTGTATGAGATGCTGTCTGCACTTCCCCTATGTCTATGTCCCATGCCGGGTCGTTTCTGCGAAGGCGCACCAATTGTTGGGCTCATGTTCTCGGAAAAGGGTCTGGATAATGTGCCAGATGCCGACATACTTGTGGTACCTGATTCGGTCTTTCTCTCTTCGAGCGGGCTCGTTTCTTCATCTTCAAAGACAGGCGGACAGACTGAAGATGCTTGTAAAGGAGAGAAAACAGGCCCGCTAACAGGAGACGTGGCGGAAGTGGTATTTGAATTGGGCGGTACGGTGAGCGGCGGAATGGCGTTGGTTGGTAGGCCGGCCATTGACATGGTCAGGGTAGGACTGCCTGAACCGCTACCTGCTCCTGTAGAGTCCTGACTGAAGATAGAAAATGCAGAGTTCTTGCGCCCATGTGAATTACCAATGCCGAGCGGATCCTGACCCCATGGGCTAGTAGCCCCATTCCTATCGCTCGGTGATCCATCACGCGAACTTGCGAGTGACACTTGGGAGCCACCCCATGCTTTGGATCGTAAGCGAAGTAGCGCTGACAGAGACATGTTGTCGTCGTCGGCCATCATTGCTAGTTGTGCTAAGCCAGGGCTTTGTAGCGGGTTATTAGGATTCGCGCTTTGGGGTACGCCCAAGCTCATAATTGAATTTCGGTTCGAGTACTCAGAGCGCTCTGTGATGGGCGTCAAGTTCGGCTCTCGCGAAACAATACGACCCGAGGTACTGCGATCGACTCCGCTTGGCCCAAAATAGCCACCGTGAGAATACTGGAAGAGGTTCTTTTCACTGAGCGCATTGGTGTTATGATGAGTATTTAGCGGTGCTGGTGCAGAATAAAACCCAAATTCTTGACCATACCAGCCGTCCGAGTCGTTAGCAAGAGCACTAGCATTGGCTTCCGCGATAATATCATCGTCATCAAGCTCATAGTCATCCAACCCCGAGGATAACCCGTTATCATATTCATAGTCGTCCAAGTCCTCGGTGTGAGAATGCGGATTGGAAGATCCAGATGTTGTTGGAGATGTGATCGTTAATTCGGCGGGAGCCGGCGGAGACGAATCTCTGCGGAACTTGCCAGAGGCCGCAGCTTGATGGGCAGCCGCTGCTAAAGCTGCCTGATAGGCTGCTATTTGATCCTGATCTGCAGCCTGTAGGCCTGAAACTGACGACTGCCGCTCTTCCATGCGCGGAATTTGTTCCTCCTTGATTTCCAATGTCACTGGCTTAGACTGTAGGTCCGCACTGAGCGACGTGTGAGCGGTAGAGTGGGACAGTTCTGATTGTGCTGACAGTCTAGACGTCATATCGGATTCTCGTTTCTTTGCCTCCTCGGCAGCCTTCCTCTGCGATAGCGCCTTCGCAAACAGTCCCGGAATTGGTCGACCATATTGATCAGTATCGTCTAGATCGAATAAGGACTCGTCAAAGGTCGAGCCGTCTCCCTCACCATCGAATTCGTGGATCAAACCATCATCGAAGTATAATTCATCATCCTTAGCGAGGGGCTTTTGGGTCATTGCTTCTGGGGGTGGTTGTTGAAACGACATCTTTTCAGGCATCTCATTAACCGTTTCGAGCCCCTGAATACCAAGACCTGTTGGAGTATTCCGTTCCGATGGCCTCTTTGGAGAAGCTTCGCCTTGGTTTTCAAGGGAGCTGTCGGCATCTTGAAGAACGCTCAATGTCTCTTGACTCATTGCGTAGCCAATAACGTTACCAGCCTCGTCTCTGGGCGTAGGCAACACCCCAGCACTATGGGGGCTTGTTAATTCAGATATAGGGTTGGACCTCTGAAAAACAAAGCCGGCGAAGTTTTCCTGGTCATTATCTGGATCATCCTCGCCTTCCAAGTATTCCTCCTCAAGATCAGCATTTACACCTGGTATACGTTCTTCCAAACCATCGTCATAATCCATTGCATCATAATCAAATGCATCCTCGTCAAAATCATCGAAGCGAGAATCCCGTTGGCCAAGAGGCTCGTCTATTTTCCTGTCCTGTTGTCGCTGTCGATGTCGTTCTTCTAGCAGCTTCTCTTGTTTTGCTGCACCGATCATATCAAAACTAAAACGAGACGATGTGCTCTTCATATGCCTAGGAAGTGACGAGAGAACATCACGAGCGGATGCTTCTGACACGTTGCGAGATAACGACATTAGCGATGGGGGAATAGAGCTTTTCCTCCTTTGGCTAATTTGATCATTTCTAAATTCGACATTATGCTGGCCATTTCTGGTGTCTCTGCTCCTTTGTGAAGGCGCAGAGTCTACTGAGAGTGGACGAGAATGCGTCGAAGATGTTCGAATGGACTGTGAAGTCTCATCCTTGGGAGGAACTGGAGGGGCTTCCGCGGCAGGTGAATTATACTCTGCGGCGGGTGATACGATATCCTGGCGGGGTTTCTCGCCTGCTTGAGTGCTTGGTTCATTGCTCGACACAACCTTTCTCGGACGCGGCGCGCTAAAATCATGAACCCGGGTGCCCCTAATTCGAGGATCGTACGATGGCTCTTCGTCATGAACTCGTAATGGCAGAGTTAGGTCTGGTATATTTTGGCTAGTTTTTCTTCGCATTAACAACGTCGACATGGGATTCTTTAGGAAGGGAAGGCTCTTCTTGCTCCTGGGGGCATCTTGAGCGTTGACTGGCCCTTGCATATTTTGTGATTCCGGTGTCATTTTGGTGCCTAGCGGCCGTCTACCTGTCGTAGGCGCATTTTGAAGAGAGGTAGGCGTGACGAAGGAGGAAGCGGCCTTAGTGGGTTTAGCAAGCGGCGGCTGTGTCGGTCTGGTTGTTTGGAAATTGTTTACGCCCGCATGGGTGCCGAATGATATCGTATCTGACGCATTTGTTGTATTCCTATCTAAGCTGCCAGGTCTCAGCGCCTCTTGCTCCCGCAGGCGATTTTGGAGGGCCAATCCGCCGATAAACCCAGTATCCTCATTATAGGGCGAGCGTGGCAGAGGCTTCGATTCTTCGCGTTCTTTCAACTCGAGATTCGCAAGTTCTAGGGATAGATCGGAGTCGGCTGAGGAGATTCGCGCAATTGGTGGCAAGACTGGCGGTTGGTGGTGTTGTACGGGAAGCTGTTGCGACTGAGGCGGCGCTGGCTGTGGGGGAGGTTGTCCATGATTATGAGCAAAGGGGACGGAGGTAGCGGATCGTGGCCGGATCTCTGGAGCCGGGACGCCATCTTCGGGTACTAGCTGGGCTGGCTGAAGGGTCGCGGCGTCCCACGGGCTGCTTTCGGGTATGGGAGATGAGGGATTGGACGGGCCCCGTCTATGGAAGCGGAGATGTGAGAGCATTCCGGATGGGGTTGGATCTAATAAGATAGATCTTGCAGGGCGATCCCGAACATGACTCGGACGGGAATAGCGGTAGGTCTTCCGAGGACAGATAATATGTGTCAACAAGGATAGACGTAGGACGCGACAGCTCTCGTGGCGTTAACAGAATAGATTGTTTATCTAGGATGCTGTCGCATACGAGGAAAAATGGATCGACACAATATCAAAGATCGACACGGCCTTTGAACACGAAGCAACTAATGCGTTGTATATATACATGTAATCGACGATCAGGGCGACGTAAGAGGATTGTAAATGAGCGTAATTCCAGAGTGATTGCAGATGTGAGTTGGAGGGGTCGGATCGGAGAGAGAATATATGTCGTCGATTTCTATGTCACCTATTGGTTGCGAGAGAGACGTTGAGCTTTAAAGCTTTATAAAGCTTTGAAAGCTTGGAATTTTTTTAACTTTCTAGGTTCGAGGTCGAGTCTCGAGGGTACGGGTACGTTTTGATTTCTTTGATGACACCACGTTAGACAGGCAGACTGGGCCAGGCACCTTCCCAATCCTGTCTTGCCGCGCCTGTCACAGCCCCACCAAGACTCTTCCACCTTTTACGACACGACATGCGTGGGTCAGAAATTGGTGCGTGCGCGTTGCTTTCGGGATATTAAACTCCATTAAAACGGGTAACGCCAAATAGTTTAAACTGGTTCCCATTCTGTCGGGTCTCTTAAAGTGCATACAAGCTCTACAGGTATCAATCAATCAATATTAAATTGAGACACAAGACCGTTCTATTTCCAAGTTGTGCTCAAGATGGGGGGTTGCTTATTTGATAAAAAGTTACAGCTCCATGATAGATCTTGATGGAATGAATATGAAAAGACCTTGCGATTATTATCACCAGCCATATCGTCAATGTGTTATCATTGCTTCCAACATGTTAGGATCATCAATAGAAGCAGTGCACCAAGATCTAAGTATATATGTATTAGGTAGTTATGGTTATATACTTTTTACTATATGAATGGCATCTGATTTTATACATTGCCTATTGTAACTGTAACTTTTTCCTTTTTTTCTGGCGCCTTTACGACATGATTCATAGTCTACATATCTTACATAAGCAATCATTACACCCATTCCTTGGGGTTCTTGAGAACATCAACAAGTCTCTGCTCCCGACTCCTAGGCTCCGGTTCATACATGTATCGCCAGGATGCCGTCAACGGGAGGCTCATTAGAATACTTTCGACCCTAGAACCGGGGACGCTCAAACCGAACGCTGTGCCGCGGTCATGAACCAAGTTGAACTCCACATACCTGCCTCTTCGCACCTGTTGCCACTCCTTCTCCTTTGCGGTGTAGGGCATGTCTTTCCTCCTTTCCATAATGGGTATATAGGAAGGCAAAAAGCTCTTCAAGCAATCCTGGATGAATGCAAATATGTTATCGGCATCGGCGACGGACTCGTCGAGATCATCAAAGAAAATACCACCTATACCCCTAGCCTCACCGCGGTGCGTATTGCAGAAATACTCATCACACCATTTCTTAAACCTGGGATAGTAATCCTTGTTATGCTTGTCGCAGGCATCCTTCAGCGTCTTGTGGAAGTGGACCGCATCCTCGTCAAACAGATAGCTCGGCGTCAGGTCACTGCCTCCGCCGAACCACCAAGCTTGCGAAGTGCCATCCGGCTGCATGGTCTCAAAGTAGCGGTAGTTCAGGTGCACGGTCGGAGCCATTGGGTTATAAGGATGTAGCACCATGCTCAAGCCCAGGGCGTAGAAGTCGACCTCGTCTGCCTCGGCGAGATTCTTATGATTGACTCTCATCTTCGCGATCGCCGGCTTCGGTAATGTTCCGTAGACGACACTGATGTTTACTCCAGCCTTTTCGAAGACATTGCCCTCCTGTAAGACACAAGAGATGCCACCACCACCCTTCTCCCTAGTCCACGTGTCCTCGCGGAAGCTCTTGCCGTCCAACTTCTCGAGCTCGAAGACAATGGCCTTCTGTTGTTCGCGAATAAACTGCTCCATGCGCAGACGCATCGGCGAATTCTCGTCAACGCCCTTTTCGCGTTTCGTCCGCTCGTCAAGCTCAGCGAGTGAGCGCGCATCGAACTTAACCGGCTTCTGGGACGCCTAGAGCAAGACACAATTTGGTCAATTGGGTGATCCAGAGCTAGTGAAGTAGTTTGAGAGCAAGTACCATTGTGTATATTAACCCTGATATCGAAATAGCAGCAATAGCAGCTCTGCTGGCCCAGCGCGAGCTGTTGTTTCTGTTTGTACCAGCTGTGAAGGATCGTCGGATTGGTGGGCGATTGGCTCTTGGAAACCGTGGCCGCAATAAGACGAATTGGCCGAATTGTGGTCTCGACATCGCGCAACACGGCTTCAAAGCGGCCTTTTATATAGCTACAACGGAAGCCAACACCTATATGAATCGACCAGTCAATCGTAAGTTTTATCTCGCGCGGTCGTAAGATTTAATTGGGACCTCGGATTGAGTTCGAGGCTCGATAGTTCGATATCGTGGTGGTGAGGACGGTAAAAACCGGTGATCGGTGTGCCCCTCCTTAGCAGCGGTTAGCTTAGGTACTACCTAGAACCGCCACCTCGAAGGGGTAATGACCAGCTGTCAATTGGCTAACAGTGGTACGAAATATAGGCCCACTTCACTAAACTTTCACCAGGGAACCCCTTTTTCAGGGTCTTCCGAGAGATCATTCAGACACTAATGGAAATAGGTAGCTCTCTACCTCGTTCAGTCACCATCAATTGCAACCGACATCGGTTTCAAAATGCGAGGAATGATGCGGCCAAACTAACTACCTAGTGAACTACTTTGGAACAGCCTGAATGATTGAATCTTGACGTCGAGGCACGTAGGTATATACATTGACGATCTTTAGGCCTGCAGCATCGAGGAGGTCATGCCATTCCTGCTGCGTTCGTTCTCGAGACCCAAGAGATGCCATCATCGTTAAGTCAATGGTCGCCGCCTCCCAAGGAACGCCAACGTTGGGCAACACCATCTCATCAATGAGAATCTGGGAGTCTGTGCCCATAGCCGCGATGAGATTCTTCAAAATCACGATACATTTATCGTCCGGCCACTGTAGAAATAGGAGTTAGTAATTGCTATCACAAGTAAGGGAGAGAGCACAGAGAAACACTCGAGAGGTAGGTCAAAGGGGATAGGAAATGATTGCGTAAATCGCTCACGTCATGCATGATGCCGCGGAGGTAATAGAACCGCGCATTCTTGACCGGCTGCGGCTGGAAGAAGTCATGCTCCATGACTTTTATGCCGTCAAGATGAGTGGGCAGCTGAGCCAGAGTCTGCGGAAGCTCCTGCAGGACGAGTTTGCCGTGGAGATGAGGAAACGCAGCAAGCAGCGCAACACACTGATGACCAAAACCACCACCCACATCAACCAGGGCGACTTGGTCTTGAAAGGTGTCTATAGCCTTTTCGAATGGGAAGATAGTGAACCATGGAGCACCAGCAGCGCCGTTAACCGTCATGACTTGCTGCAAAGGGCCGAAACGCTCGGGGTGCATCGGAAGCCACTCGAAAGCAGGCAGATCTGTACGAAAGGCTTTCTGAAATGCTGTCCTCCCTGCATTGCTGACATCTTGGTAATTATTTTCAGCAAGAAACGCCGGAAGAGCACTCAGGACAGGGCCGATATTGTCAAAGAAGTGATACACACCACCACGATACCCAGGTTGTGCTAACGTCTTCGTAATAGAATTGGCTGCAAAAATGCTTTCGCCGGCCTCGTCTATCATTCCCACTGATGCAAGATATCGCAGAATCCGACCTTCCAAAATCACATCAGCTGATGGATGCTACAGGGAGAGGAATACCAACCCAACAGCAAAGGTGCAGCCCCAGTTCTAGCTGCTAATGTTGTAACACTCAAAGCATAGTTACTCCCATCAAGAATGTTGAAGATATTCAAGTCTTCGGCAATTCGAGCAGCTGTGATTTCCAATTGCTACCCTCTAAATCAGCCCTAATTCGTTAGATGGGATGATTGCATACCATGCCTGCGAACCGCGAAAGCGTATCATGCGGTGTTTCGAGCTTTAATTGGAGATCACGCATGAAGTCGAAAATCTTGTGTCTCTCGGCACTATCAGCCTGCGTCGCTAAAACGCATAGCTGGCCTAACGCTGAATCCATTGTGTTGTTGAGCAGAGAGGCCTACGGCATGGTTATGATTCAAAAACAACTATCGATGTAAGTTCTTTAGCATTGGGAGGTTTATTAAAGAGTCGCTCTTATTACGTATTTTCCTGTTGGATTCCATAGTACCCCCAAGATAACGGAAAAAGGCAGGTCTTCTTCATAAGAACCAACATTTCCCCCTTCCTCTCAAAACAGCGCATCCCTTACATGAACAAGCACATAACACAATGGCATTCTTCTATTTGTAATCCCGTATACTAAACCCAAGCGGTCAAGTATTGCCAAGACACCACGACAGACAACCTGCTTTGAAGATTGTCAAGTCGAACTTGGTGGGTTACAGCACTGAAGGCCCGCGGAACTCTAGGATTCAGCCATAACATGGTCTCATGATCTCGAAGTTAGGTATGAAACCTTCTTTCCCGGAGACTTGCATGCTGACTCCTCACAATTTATATGCAAGCCGTAAATACTAGTGTTACAAGAACGACATATGTTCCTCTACTAGCTGCAAACTTAACGGTCCTATCATACCCTTTAGTAAGGTGACCTGTTAGGATACTAAAATCAGGTACGGAATACCCTCATTGGACTCTAGGCGCAGAATCCCAACACTGAGACACTGATCCTGGATCGACAGCCGGACCTTGGACTTACTCCGGGTCATGCCAAGTTCTGTTTCTCAATGTGGTTGATACGAGCCTCAGTGAGGTTGTATGTATCTATCGTTTTAAGCAGTCATGACACCTGCGACCCAAATCATGCCTACCTTATACATCGTTACACTTAGGCATGTACCTATCTTGCCATGTTACATGAGACATTCAGCCCCATAACCATGAGCCTTAGGTAGGTAGATTTAAGAACATTCGAAGCCCCCCCAGCACAGGATTTGGAACAGATATTCCCTTACTCCCAGCAGAAGCACAAACAGAACCCATCAGTTGTCTATTTAGAATTAAAGAATCACTATGATCACCATTAGACCTCTCTTCTTCACAGCCCTCGTCCAGGTGGCCGCTGCAATACCGGTCGATCTAACAGATCGACAGACCACTTGCCAAAATGTCCACTTCTTCATCGCCCGCGGGACGAATGAAACGTATCCAGGACGTCAAGGAGCCCTTGTTGAGGCAGTCTGTGAGGGCATGTCGAGCTGCGGGTATGAAGATATTATATATCCTGCCTCGCTCGACCTCGACTCACTCCAGGATTACTGCGATTCAGCATTCGCGGGTGTCACCAATGGCACCGCGCAGATCACGGCATATGCTGATAGTTGCCCTGATTCGAAGTTGGTTTTGACAGGTTATTCTCAGGGGGCACACGTCATGGGCGACATTCTGGGAGGCGGCGGAGGTAACTTTTCAATTAGTATATTTGATATATGCACGCAACCGACGAACACGCCGTTATCACCTGAAACTTCGCCTGGTAATAAGAGTGCGCGACCTCGTAACCTTGACCTTTAGTCATGTATGCTAACTAGACCCTTTAGTCGTAGCAGCGACCCTCTTCGGCGACACACGTCACACGGCTTCTCAGACCTATAACGAAGGGACTGGCGCGGCTGAAGATGGGGTAAGCACTCTCAGAGCGCACACTTTTAGCTTAGAAATTAATTTTCTACAGCTCTGGCCGAGATCAGGGTCCGGGCTTGAATCTCTAAATAGGTTTACGGAGTCGCTTCAATCATGGTGCCTCACCGATGACCTTGTCTGCACTGCCAGCGGCGGCACCGAAGTGCATACCACGTATTTCGATGATGAATACCTAAATGGATATGCTGAGGTACGTAATGCTGAGAGTTCTTTATTTCCCTTCATGAACTGTCTTTGGTTCGGGACTTCACAATGGAATTGCTCTGGACTTATTCATCCCAAGACATGCTCGAAACTCTTGGGCATCTTATCCAGAGAATTAATCACTGACTCTCGCTATTGCAGTGGATAAAGAGCCATCTCTGAATCTACAGTAGTTCCTATGGCCTGGTGGGGATTGGCCATGTCACATAACCCTGTTCTGAGGTATTTAAAAGGGGCAGATTGTATGACACCTCAAATCAAGAAGGGTTCGGGGTTCTTAAGTTGAAACTCGTCAGGGGCTATACAGATTTCTCTATTCCTAGTAATGTACAGGCGGCATCAGCTGTTCACCAGTTCTGTCGTATACCCACTTTCACGTAATAAGCTAGGAATGTTGCCAGATTGCTAATAACAATGCTTAACGAGTGACCTATGAACTCGTATACCTACCTAGGCCGTAGCAACGGAGCACGACTTTTGTCACTCGAAATATTGAATTATTACCTATTGATAATTAACCATACCACTTAACCAATAGAGAGTGCCGATAACCGTCTTATTACTCATCTCTATGCTGGCCTCTATGCGGTGACGTACGACACGGGATTCTCTTCTGTGCCATCCAACCATTAAATCTATATTCTCCTTCTAGAAGATACCACGGAGCTGGTATCATGCAATTTCGATCGAGCCTCTTCAACTACTAGATATAGTATCACTATATATTACCACAATTCCTATTCGGCCATGTTAGTATGGGCAATATGAGGCAGCATATAATGTGTATAATATAATCATGGATCTCGGTAACCCGAACACCCTACTTCCTCGGGACTCTCTTCCAAGTAGTGAAGAAATGCCCTATCGATGCTTCATATTATTATGCACTCCAAGAACGTCTAGGCTCGTCTTCTAAAGTCGGCTAGCACCGCCGCTGGCCTGGCATCACATATACAGCTGCCGGATCTTGGCTCGCTCTTGCGTGCCTGGCATACTGTGCAAGAATAGCCGCCTCCAGAGCCTCTAACTCCCACCACCGGGGGTTCCCGATTCAATCTTCATCCATAGCTTGCCACGGGATACCAAGCGAGGTAAATTTTATATTAATTGATTTGCAGACGCAAGTATTTGTCAGAAGTCGTATATATCGGGGTAGCTGTCGACCACTTGTGATAATGAACGCCACGTTATGATCATTAACGTAACATCGAAACCGAAGTCCTGTGAAGTTCATGTGCCCTATCCATGCGAATTCATTCAAGGTTAATCAATCTGCAGATCGTCTCTTCCCGTTCTCCGAGCGGAAGACAGATCAATGGTACTGTCATGATGCTGGGCCAACCCTGGTCCCCCATATATCCCAATATAGAACATCTGGAGAACGACAATGACACAACCCCTTCTACTGTCATATCTGTCCATTCCCAGCCAATAGCAAAATATTTTAAGCAATTCATGGCCAGTGGGGGTTTATGTTTCCTCGGTCAAATTCTGTTTCGACCGCTGCCTTCGGCAGTTGGTTGCCTATTGGGGGAAATGTACTTTAAGCAGCAAGGAACTTTACCCGGTATCCTTGCCACGACACCCCCAAAAGAGATTTACGCCCAGCAAGCCAATGGATATATAAGATTTTGCCCTTCTTCGCCCTCTTCCTCTGCGCTGTCTCTCCTGATCTGCAGTTCAGCCCAACTTCATCTTGCGTAGATCAGTTTCAGCTGCTTCTCTCCTATCACCATGCAGTGGAAGGCCCTCTTTCTAGCCGCTGCGGCGATCCCGCAGCAAGTCTCTGCCCAGTATGCAACGGCCGCCATGATGCGTTTCCAATGTTCCAGGTGAGTTGTCGTAGAGACCAGACTTAGACAATTAAAAGATTGTAAATTCTAAGACGGAAGACAGACTGGTCGTTGACCGTATAGACCCCCTCGTGTCTCCGGGTCTCATCCGATCACCGCATATCCACCAGGTTGTTGGTGGCGACTCATTCAACGCGACTATGGAACCTGTCGCCTACGACCTCCCCTCCGAATCGACTTGCACGACGTGCTCGTTCAGCGAAGACTTCTCCAACTATTGGACAGCGAACTTGTACTTCAGGGCAAGAAATGGAACTTACAAGCGGGTTAAGCAGATGGTAAATTTGGTACGTGGAAGTGTCTTCGTTACCGCGAATCATTTCTGATACTTAGCTGTGTAGGGCTTGCAAGGCGAAGAGGGCATGACGATCTACTACATCCCTCCTTACGACGGCCACACCAAGGTCACCGCGTTTAAACCCGTAAGTTTATCCAAGCGCTATAACGTTAGGATAATACCTAACATATATATAGGGCTTCCGAATGCTCGTCGGTGATGCCATGTTGCGAACCTCACAGAACCAACAGAAGCAACTCTGCCACCGATGTTACACCAACGTCAACCAGAGCCCATTCGGCGGTGCGCCCTGCGCCGACCCCCAGATGGACACGGCGGCGCTGCCGAACAAGCAGTGCGCCGGCGGTATCCGTGCGACTATCACCTTCCCTACGTAAGTATTGAGAATTTTACCGGAATGAGAAATACATCGACTAAACTATCTTCTTTAGCTGCTGGGACGGCAAGAACCTGGACACGGCGGACCACAAGAGCCACGTGGCGTACCCTCAGGGCGGCAGCTTCGAGATGTCGAGCCCATGCCCGGCGTCGCACCCCGTCCGCCTGCCCCAAGTGATGTACGAAGTCATGTGGGACGTAAGTATTACCCATTACTTCCTCTCGTTGATCTAGTTCGATCTGGGTCCAGGATTGAGAGCATCGTCTTTGTCGTGGCCGCTCCTTTAAGAATTGGTTGCTGACTGCGCATTCCAAAGACCCGCGAATTCAATGACCCGTCAATTTGGCCGGAGGACGGCAGTCAGCCGTTTGTGTACTCCATGAACGACTCGACGGGCTACGGCTGGCACGGTGACTACATGTTCGGCTGGAAGGGCGACGCCTTGCAGCGCGCCCTCGACGCGCGCTGCTCCAACGACAAGTGTTCGCAGCTCAAGACCCAGACCCCGGCCCCAGCTACCGCCTGCAAAAAGCAGCAGTTGATCCAGGAAGACGTAGACGGATGTGAGTACCCCTATACCTCTATCAGCATGCTGAAAAGCCTAGTGATTGCTGACATCGTTTTCTTGTCTTCAGGGCTTACTGAACTACCGAACGCGACGATGTAAAATCAATCTGTTTGAGCGTCATGTTTTGATGTTTCGGCTATTTCTAGCTCCGGACGATATAGATACCCCTACCGTTGGTTGGGGTTCGAGACATCTTGGATATCCCTTAGACCATCTCTTAGCTAGTAAATAGACGTTCCTTTGGAAATCATTAAAAGTACAGATACTTTTCCGCAGCTAATACGAAGGAGTATGAAGTGAACGGAAGAATTTCAGTCGGTCGTAATTTTCATTCCTGCGAAGGCCACCGTCCATATTTCTCCATGGGGCCTTCAATCATTATCATATCGTCATAAACTCCAGTGATTACGCCGAACCGGCAACGCGTAGGTAGGACCGACCTAAACCCCAACCTTCTACCTGTTTAAATCAAATTTGGCCAGCATAGAGCAAGCCTTTCCCATACCGATTTGTAAGTAACGCCAGCCAGTCGTTTTCACATATACAAAACCGATCCCGGGGAATTTTAAATAATCATTCCTGGATCGGTGGCCCCAAATAATGGTCGTTCGGAGCATCCTCATGGGCGCCGGGCGCTTGTACGAGCTCCTCCGGTCCCGGGTCGAGAAGTCTCCCGCATATGACTCTTAAACTCCGTCCTATACGGACTTCAGTTAGGACGTTCCTTTCTGCCGTTTTGAAGTCCGTTATGTTGATGACTTGCGGTTTGGGTATTCTCAGATGGATGCGCAACTTATCCACGGCTTGCATGAGCCACAGGAGGGTGGGATCGTTCTTGTCCGGTAGGATGGCGTATCCGGCACCAAGTTGGGAATTGGAGGCAAGGACGTTATTCATTTCCAATACTGGGAGGACAGATTGATTGATCATATGTTTCGTCTCTATTACGAGAATATCTGGATGTCGCTGCCAGTGGTTCTGAGACCACTTCGGAGCCCACAACATGCCCTCACAGCTGCCGTTTCTTTGTAAGGGGAAGCTCCAAACATCCTCTCTCTCCTGGAGGTTGATTAAGATGGCTTGGACACCTGTAGCGTTCTCTTTAGCCTTCTTTTTCCAAGCCTGGACGTGATTGCCGACATCCTCAATTTTCGCAAGGCATTCGGGATACTCCTTGAGAAGCTCTTGGTGAATGGTCCTAACTGTCTTTTTATCAATAGCACTGGCTTCTATGGAGCGCCGTTGGTCTTCAGTGAGCTTGCGGTGTTGAACATGATCGCTAGGTTTGTCAGAAGGAGGGTGATTGTGTTCTGGGACGCTGACTGCGAAATAGCAGCCATCTTCCCGGATATTGGCATGACCAGAAAAGGGGCAATTTGTCTTCTTGGTTGTAGTGCGTTTGATGCCGATGGTTGCCTTAGATTGAAAACTTCCTGACTTATCACATCGAATCAGGTATCTGATGTACTCTCCTGTTCTCTTCGACTTGGCTTTTCGGTGTAAGACTACGGCGTAGCCTTCCTTGGCAGCGTGAGCTTGCACTGCCCTCTCGCAATCTTCTATGGTAGGGAAGATGCCCTCTGCAGGAGGAGCTAGAGGCATCTTCAAGAGCAACTCGAAGATATTAGGAATTAGTTTGATCCGTATGGTGTTTTGGGGAGTCAAGCTGGTAAATTAACGAAGCATTATAGAGGGACGATTAACAGCAGGGGCAGCTGCAGGAATGAGTCAAGGAAGATCTAGTTGGGATGGATGCCTGCTGCTGACCCACAAAACTGTTCATGTCTTGCCCCACTAATGACGATCTGGGGTGCGGTCCTTCAATATTCCGATATATGTTACTTAGGTACATCATTACTTCCGTCGGTCTTCCCCACCTTGGCCCCTGAACCACTGGCAGCACCCTCCATTTTCCTCTCATGTCACATGCTGCCATGTACTCCTTTTGGCTTCCTCCCATTTCGCCCTATCCCGATCACCGCGGTGAGCAGGGTAGTAACCTGTGATGAAAATTGGGTTCAGGAACTCTTGGGCGAAACCACAATGAATAAACGTTCATAATGCGAGTTCCCAGACTACCTATCTACATGATCCAACATATGAAATATAAGGGTAAATAGAACAAATAGGTATTCTCTAACATCTGTGCTTAGCCTAGATATATGATTTCATCGTGCCTCGAAAGTCCCAGCTATCAGAGGAACTCCATCGGGACCTTTCCGTAACGATTGGAGCGGCAACTGAACCTTCCTGAACCACTCAGCGTCCATTTCCATATGGCGCTTCAAAAGGTCAGCGGCACGTTTGCCAATTTCGAAGACGGCCCTTCGGTTGACCGTGAACTCGGTCCAGAACAAGTGCTCATCAGGCGCATTGCACACGCTCCACTCAACATGGTTCTCCGTATCTCCATCGTAGCCGTCAACGTTGTCACAAATCCCAGTATCTTCCCTTTTGAGGCAAGGCTTCCGCACCTCCGAGTACTCATCTGCCGTCGCAGTGGATCCGAGTCCGTTGTGATCGACAAGATCCGCGCTCCGGAGCTGGCGTTCCACAAGGAGCTCACGGACATAGCTGAAGACGTCGTAGGTAATAGCTTCTCGGCGAGCTGGCGGTGCAGGAAATTTGTCGACCTTCACGCTCTTCTTATTAAGCAGAAGATCGGCATCTTTAAGCTCGGATAAGTCGTCCTCCCTGTAGACTCCCTTCGGATCAGGAAGGCGGACCCATTCATTGAGCATGTCATTGACTACCTTGTCCCAATGCTCAGTCAAAAACGCTGCATTGCGCATCTGCTCAGCCCTGTTGTGGGGTCGTGGAGGCTTAAAGCGGGCGCTCCCGAATCCTGGCGTCAAGGAGATGTCGAATAATCTCGGGATGAATACCCGAAAAGGGGCTCGCGGCACGTCGGCCTTAGTCATAGCACGTACGGCCGCTAAATCCATATCAGCGTAATAATCCGAGAACGCTATCGAGTTGTTATTGTGCGCTTCCTCGTAGAGGAGTTCTATCTGCGAGAAGATATGCTGAGCCTGAGATTCAACAAGATGGGTAGCAAGCTTGCGCGGTAGAGCTGCTAGGTTCCAAATATCCCAGAACCCGATGTTGAAAACCCACAGAGTCTCACGAGGCGGTTTCTGAGGCCGAGCGTTGGCGAGAAAGGTCTCTACTTGGTGAAGTAGGTCTTGGTAGGGTGGAACTGGATAGTTCCTGGCTATCCAGGAGTAGTCGAGCCCTGCGAGGGTATCGTTATCTAGTGGCGATGTACGTTCCAGAGCAGCTTCAAGCAAGGAGTTCGATACGACCGCGCCTTCATCTTTATCGGTGACCGGCGTATATGAAAGGTGGAGGTTGCAATCCAGCTATATACCCAATAGTTAGTATATCAATCATCAAATTCGAATGAATGCGAGGCTTACCTGTATACATAGAATATCCGTCCAACCTACATTAGGACCCTTTATTTGCCATGATGCTTTGCTGGGTGTCGCAATATCACCACCTCCAAACACGACAATCCTTAGTCCTCCGCCCTCATGTCTGTTTTCATCCTCAGCAGCTTTCCAATTTATGACTTGGGTATGATCAGAGGTTAAGGTACGGCTGACGTAGTGTGATGACCATAAATATGCCCCGAAAAGCAATGTAGTGAGCCCAACGGCGATTTGGGGAAGAAGTCTTGAGCCACCACGCAGCACCTTCGCCGTGCTAAAGGTTACGAGGGTCCTCAGTGCTAATAGTTCGAACAGGCTATCCGTACCACTATGTTTCTCCGGGATACCATCCATCGTTACGTTTCCGTTTTAGGTCTCTGTTCTTCGGAGGTCGTACAATGCTTGCTCCTCTGCGCCCTTGAGATGATTCCTTCTGAGATTCCAGTAACAACAGTCCCAGGTATTCCCGGTGAGCATTCCAAGCAAATGGGGTCAATCTACGGAATTATTATAGCCAAATTGGCGTGGAATTACATTATTAAATGTAGGTCATTCAAAACTATGAAGTTGGTACATCATAACTGACAGGAAATACAGACCAAGAGGGGGGCTTAGATTTTAAGTAAATACTAGCGCTTCGGTCTGAATGGCGAGGGAGATACCCATAGCTCATTTGAGCTCAAGAATTGTATGAGCGTTTTCGACGCAGCCACCTGTGTGTCACGGTATGCTCGAGAGTCGCGGTAGAATTGCGTCAACGCCACACGGGCCTTAGATAAAAGGGGACGAGAAGGAGTGTGAAGTCACGGATTAATTGGCAAGATTAAAACCGGATGTTTCAACGTAAACTTTTTTCTAGTCTATATTCTAAAAGTACCCAGTCTAAGTGACACGTCTAAGAGCAGAGATTAGAGGCTAAGAAATGTTAATGGATCCGACACCGAGTTCTCAAAACTTATATCCTCCCCAGAAGACCTTTGGTGGTTGCAGCCTTCGTCGCAAACGCTACGAAACCGCCCACCAAAACCATGACACCGCTAAATATGGACACTTGGGAGAAACCTCCATATTTACTGACAAGAACACCGTTTACTGGAGGGCCTATTAGAGCCGCAAATGAACTGAGGCCCATTCCCATTCCCATGTAGGTGCCAAGGTCTCGGGGATCCTTTGGACATTCCGTGAAAGCGGCAGAGCCTCCCGAAATGATCGTCCCCGAGCTAAATCCGATGGCAATTGAATACACCACCAGCGCTGGAGTCGTTTCAGCTTTGTTCCAGCAGAAGATCACGATGCCAGTCATGAAGCCTCCGAATGCGAGAATATTCAATCGTCCAAATTTATCTGCCAATATGCCTGGAATGACACGGCCGAACGTGGAGGCTGCGTTAATGATGGCCAGGAGGTAAGAGGCCAGAGTTGGGTCGACACCTTTGGAAACCGCATAGGTGGGTATGTAGAAGATTGGGGTGAATGTGCCGAGGAGCATAAAGAAGAGCGCAAGCGTTAACAGGACGAATTTTACTTCTTTAAAGGCATGCCAGACAAAGAAATCTGTTGTCCTCGGCGGTAGGCGAGACGTGATAGCCACACTGGCAAAGCCAAGGAGGGGTATTATAATGAACCCGATGATCCGCACCGTCCAGCCAAAACCAATCGAAGAGCCATTGAGCATCTTAGACAGGGCAATAGGAATGACGACACCGCCGATGGAGGACCCAGATACCACCACACCTAGCGCGGCAGCTCGCTTCTTGCTAAAGAATTGCGACACCGCTGCCATGGCCGGAAACTGGAGGAAGCCCATGACAGAACCCATCAGAACACCCTGAGCGAGCATGAATTGCCAATACTCATGGCACAAGCTCGTCATCATGATGGCAAAGACATAAAGGACGGCAGCCGGCCGAAGGACCTGTTTCCATGTTAGTAGGTTGTATCGGGGCTAGACAGGTTACGAGGTCAAGTTGCGTACCCATGCCCCGAAGCGATCAAACATCGGTCCTCCGATAACCCCGGATAGAAACTGAAGGAATATCGTCAGTGATCCTATCCAGGCGACCTTATCCGGTGACTGTCCCTTAAGTTGATGCGATAAGTAATACTCCTCGAAAACGCCGAACGCATTGGAAAACCCCAAAGCCGAAAAGAATACGCAGCACGCCCCAATAGCGACAAACCATGCTCGGAGACCCCCATCTGGAGCTTCTGGGAGGTTGGAGGCATTGCTTATTTCTCCTCCTTGTCCAAGTTCTAGACTCGAAATAGAGCCTTTCTCTTGGGGTTCTGTTTCTGAAGCGGCCATTCTCTGCTATGTTATCCTTGTTGAGGAGATGGGGGGGGGGGGGGGGGGGGGCCGCGGGACCTTATTAGGTTGTGCTTTTCTGTGGTGAGGTATGGCATAGCATGGCCACGAGCAACAAGCAGGTCGGAATGCATCGTATATAAATGTCGTTTAATAGTTTTACACTTCTAAAATTGTAGTCTGATTCAACGTAGTGGTAAGATATCGTGAGGGTAAGTGATCTTTCTACCTGACTGAACAAGGATCATTGTGGATCTCCTTTTCGGGGATAAAGAGAATATGATATTCGGGGTCGGTCTTCGGACTCGGGAAATTGACTGACCGAGAGAAAACACGCCCATACCGCATTGCTCATCTCGCCTGGTTACACCACTCATCATAAAACTTGTTTGTTTTCACATCTTATCGTATGAGACAAGACAAAAAGCCGGTGGAGAAGTGACAATTATGACCGAGCCCGAACGTCGGCGCAGAAGGCCGCCTGTGTATGACCCGTAATCCCTTACAGTATCTGTGCTCAGCGCTGACAACGGCGGAATGCTGCCACACATACAGTTCCTGCACACTCTGTAGAAGACGGAAGCTCCGATGCAGTCGGGAAAGTCCCTGTAGCAATTGTGTGAAATCCAGGAGCGGGAATTGTGTCTACGATAATGATGTCCCTCATCTTAGGGACCGGACAGCCCAGCTCGCATTGAGCGCGAGACGACGGGACTCAACTCCGACTAGTAGCACTGCCAGCACATTTCCAAGCCACAGGTCCAGATCGCCTCTTGGGACGACAACTTCAACAACTTCAACAACTGCCTCGTCTCTTTCCAATCAACAATCCTATCGGGAAATCGAGTCTCTAAGAAGCCAAATTAAACAGCTTGAAGAACAGTTATCTAAAGTAACCCAGACTTCTTCTCGCCCCCCTGCATCGACTTCAGATTCTAATATCGAAGCCATCTCATCGCGTGTTGGCGGCACATTTTATATTCACCATGAAGACCGTTCCACTGGTGAGTCTCAGGCCATTTCCCGTGGTGTTACACATAAAACTCGGGTTTTTGGCCAGAGCCATTGGATCACCGGCTTTACTCTAGTATGTCCTCCTACTACCTACTGAGCGGTTGATAAATGTGTTTAAGGTTTAATTAACAAGCGTCAGGTGCAAAACTTGGTCGTCATTTTCGAGCCCTATGTACGAGATGAAAATTCCAGAGTGTCCCTTCTTATGCAGAAGTCCAAGTCTCTGGCCAGGTCTGTTAAATCACGACGGTCACCAACGTGGCCTGCACCACCAGTGAATCAATTGCCCCCAAAGGATGTTGCCGATGAGCTTGTCGATCGCTATCTTCGAACATGTGAGACAATCTATCGAGTTCTACATATTCCTACTTTTAAGAAGGACTATGAAGACTATTGGGCGTCACAAGCCGAGCCGAATACGGCATTCTTGGTTCAACTGAAGTTGGTCCTAGCTATAGGAGCTACCACGTATGACGAGCACTTTTCCTTACGGCCTTCAGCTATGAGATGGGTTTATGAAGCTCAGACCTGGATATCGGAACCTGGATTCAAGCACAGGCTGAACCTCCAATATCTACAGACCAATATTCTTCTGTTACTCGCCCGAGAATCTGTCGACGTGGCTCCAGACCTGGTGTGGATTTCCGCGGGCTCTCTTCTCAGGACGGCAATGTACATGGGCTTACATAAAGATCCTAAGCGTCTACCTAAGGCGACTATGTTCACTACTGAGATGCGCCGAAGGCTATGGAACACGATTATAGAGTTATCTCTACAGTTGAGTTTGACATCCGGTGGCCCTCCGCTTATATCTCTTGACAGCTTTGACGCCGAACCTCCAAGCAATTTTGATGATGAGCAGATCGCGGCCGAGGACGCAGTACCGAAACCAGAGGCCGAGTTCACACAAACATCTACAGCTATCGCTATTCGAAAGACATTTCCAGCCCGTCTTGCAATCGCGAAGTTCTTAAACGATCCTGGCTCCCACGGTACATACCGAGAGACGCTTCGGCATGACGCCGAATTGAGGACGGCATATAAGGCACTTCTGCAGACTTTCCAAGGGTATAAATCTAGCACCGGACCACGGCCATCGGAATTCGAAATGGATGTAGTCAGCCTCTTCATAAATCGCTTCTTCTTATCTCTTCACACACCATTCTTCGCCCCTGCGATGCATGAGGTAGCATATGCATATTCTAGGAAAGTAATAGTCGAGACTTCGCTCAAGATCTGGCGCACAGTGTACTCGTCATCGACCACTGCGAATTTTCAGATGCATCCAGATATTTCCTCTTCGGATCGAAACTACTTGCGGCGACTTGTAGTCTGTGCATCAGGGTTTTTCAGAATAGTACCCCTGCAGGCCAGCGTCCACATAGCGACAGAAGTCATAGGAGAAATGCAAGAGCAAGAGACCTTAGGGCCAGGGCTCGTACGACAAGATCTACTTAACATAATGGAAGAGGCGAAAGACTGGTCGTGGAAGTGTATCGAGGCGGGTGAAACCAGCATCAAGGGGTACTTTATCGCGTGCCTACTCGCCGCACATGTTGAGGGGCTCATGCAAGGGCTCTCAAAGGATGAGCTTGCTCATTTTCTCATCAACGTTCTAATCAAAGCTGAAGAGAGATGCATACCGGTTCTTGAAGAAATGGCCGCCCGGTACCAGACCGAGAGTCCTGCTGAGGGACATGAGCGTACACCTTCGACCGGACAGTCCCAACTATTAGAAGACTGGGATCTTGCAGTAAGTACAAGGCTAAAATCACGAACTTCCTCGCCGCTAAGACCTTTCACCAGATGTCCGACGCCATGTTCGATTTTAATGCGATAGAGCCAATAGATTGGACCTTCAACGAACCTTCACAAGAGCCGCAACTTTTCTAACAAGAGCTATAAATGCTGCCTACATAAATACATATGCACATGTAGCTTCAGGTTACCTAGGTAGGCTAACTTATAGCACACGAGAACAGATCGAGAGCCTCGTTTTTCACTAGGATGCGATTATGAATGGACTTGTACATACCGAAATATGCTATATCGACAGCGGGAAATGGGTAATACGACTTAGCACATTCTTCACCTACTCCAACCACTTGAGATAAAGGCACGATCTGTCCGCGCGGCACCAAATGAACACCCTACTCATTACTTTATCAGGACGTCACATATCTGTTGACGACAGCGAGCTAAAGCCGCCGAACCTACGTCCTCGGGATGCTATGCCGCCCACCACCCCCCACAGGGTGTCGTTAGGTTTGGAGGCTTGCGATCACGCGCGTGAAAAAATTGTCCCGTGGGGCCATCGAAAAGAGTTAAATCATGCATTATTCGAAATTCGATTGGTGTTGATCGAACAAGGTTGCCCAATTTAAGGTTGGAGTGGCTAGATGCTTCTGGAACTACCAAAGCTTCACGACCCATTACGCATAAAACCTGTCATACTTTGCTAGTCGAAACTCCCCTCGAATGACAAATACGCTTTATATCATATAGAATCGCCATATACAAGACATATCAAGATAAAGAGGATCATGTAATAAGGAGATATATCAAACTATTCTGGGAATGACTTCACCGCTCAATCAAAAATACCGTGCCCGCATATTTTCATCAACCTGCGCCTTGCTGACTGGGGGAATCCAAACATGACCAAAATCGCAATGAACTTGAATGAACTTTTTTCCTTTTCCAATTTGTGTCCTAACCCAAACGCCACATTTTAGTTCTACCAAAGAATCGCACTCTAATCCGTCTCAACCTCGCCAGGAGCAGAATCGGCATTATCCACTCCAGAGGGAGGATCAGGAGGCCATTTAGGGTAAGGGGGAGCCATGTCGTACGTGCCGTGGCAGAAAGCCATCATGCCTTCTTCTTTGACGCAATTGACGTTGGCCGCCTTGCCCCTGATAGCGTCGAGGATGCACTCCTCGCAGGCAGCCCAGCAGTGCTCCGGTGTATCCCAATGGTGGCCAAAGAGCTGCACGATCCTGTTCGTCTGCGGGCATTGAACTGCCGCTTCGTACCATTTCGCTGCTCTAATTGTTAGCACTTGTATATAAGGTATGTAAGAGAGAAAAGGAGAAAGGAGGGGAAAAATTAGGAAAACATACAGTGAGAAAATGTGTTATTGAAACAATATTCCATCGAGACCGCCTCGCTTGCCGTCAGGTTCGTACCAGGAGCGAAGTTGGGCACGCATTTTAAAATGCTAGGCCATACGCCGAAGCTGATTGCGCCGCTGGTGGTGTTTCCAGGGGGGTCAGGATCCGAACGAATAGGCGCGGCGATTGCACCAGCGCCGAGCACGACGGCGGCGACGAGGATCTTGAGGACGCGCATGTTGTAGGGTGTAGAGTCCACGTTCAGGATTGCCGTTACTGAATAGTAATTCTAGTGCCTCTATGATTTGATCGCAAGTTGTAGTCTGGACTAGTAGCACGATGCCGTAAATGGAAGAGGTTGTTTACTTGTGTAGTAAGTAGTATTGTCGTTGAAGGATGAACATACCTTCCTACCGCTGTATTTATATAGGCAAGAGGTACTCGTATCGGAGAAAGGATGTGATTCAAGGTTTTCGATTTCTGTGCACTATCATTGTGGCGTTCGATCTGTTCTCAACTACCAAAACTCAACTCAACTCAACTCAACGCCACGCCGGCAGCAGTCCTGGATAAATGTAAATCGTGGCAACACCGGTGCTGGGTGCCAATGTTTAGAATTACTTAATGGCATTGCGCAGTGTAGGCGGTCAAACCCTGTTGCAAACGCAAACGTCAACCGCCAACCGTCCCCAAAGTTAAGAATCGAACCTCTCCAATTTCACATTCACTTACTTACCTTTTCTAACCTACAATTGAGATTATGGACTTGCATGCCATTCATCCTAGGAATACGCATATCCGCTACCTTCTTACCTTACACTTACTTACTAAGCCTGGATGATAGATTGGCGCTACGATGCGACAAGTCCAAGAATGCCTGGGGATTATCAAGCATCTATTGATGCCTAGAGCCATGTAAGTGATCCATGATCACGGGCAGAGCTTACTACGATAAGACCAATGCGAATAGGATTACAGCGCATATTATTAACTAAACCAGTCGATGACGAACGGAAAAGAACGCGCACCGAAAAGTCACTCGAGACACATATGGCGTGAATGAGATGGGGATTTAGTTTCTGTCAATTCATCGAGATCTGATACCCCCGGCATCATGCGGCGGCGACGACAGCAGCAGCAGCAGGAGCAGCGCAGCAGTACAACAGCAACACCACAGCAACAAACTTGCTATCCGACTCTCAACGTGCTGCACTACGTCCTATTTCAATTCAACGTCGTCTTCTCTGCGAGTGACCAAGCTAGTGCGACAGCTAGGCGGAAATCCAGAAGTGGGATCCCGTCGAGCACAGCTTGCAGAGAATTTTAGTTTTACAGTCAGTTTTTTTTTAAAAAACTTTTTCTGCCAACCGGCATGTCCTATCTCTCTCGACCAAGGGATTCATCTTGCCAAGTCAACCCATCTGGACCAAGTCACTGAAGGGGACTATTGGGAGGCCCAACCGCAACTCAGCGCAACTATGTAAAGGTAGAAACGTGTGAAAATAGTCGGACTCGCCGTTTTCCTATTCTTCTTCCGAATCGCTTTCTTCCTCGCTCGAGTCTGCGGGTCGATCGTCCTCAACTTCGCCAGGCAGAGGCTCTTGACTCCCACTGCCATGGCGCTGAAGTTGGGCCTTGAGCTCACGGAGCTGCTCAATCTTACGTTCCTGTTCGTGCTTGTTCATTGGTTTGTTCTTCTTGGCTTTAGTAGGGCCAGTTGGTTTCGATTTAGGTTCAACCTCTACGGAATGGCTATATTCCGGCTTCTTCTCCAGCGTACTACGAATATTAGGATTCGCTCTATGAATCAGATCGTAGAGCTTTCGAAGAGCATCCATGGACAGAGCATCTATATCCAGTTCCATTTCACCCTCATCGTTCTCCTACAGTTGCATTAGCTTCAGTCCCGGACGAATACAAGAACTTTCAGCATAGACATAAATGAACTGAATATCATGTATATGTGGGTACTTACGTTCTGACCTGTGTCTCTCTTGATGATTTCAACGGCTTTAGTCAAAAGGGTGCCGTCGAGTTCATTAATACCTTCGGCAATCACCGCTTTCTCCAGGGGGCCAACCGGACGGCTCTTGGGGGGAGCCTTCTTATGACTGTGGTTGTTGGAAGCCTTCTTCGTGGCCACGGAGTTTCCGGACACTGCTTTCTTACTTCCTGTGCCGGTCAACCCAGCGCCTCCGGGCTTTGGCTTGGCCTTGGAGCTCTTCTTTTTTGACTTCGACTTCTTATCATCACCGTGGAGTTTAGCTTTCTCTTCCACGATTCTCCTTTGAAGCATCGACACCATCGACTGTTGAATCTCAATCATGGTAAGTTCTGGCTTCTTCGATCCCAGAAGAGTATTTAGCTTGTCCTGCTCCTCATCTAACCGGACTTGTAAAGTACGAATAGCCTCGTTGCTTTCTTCATCACCGTCGGCCTCGCTCTCTTCCTCGGAGTCGTGCGCGCTCCGTTCAGGACTATGAGCGGATACATTCGTCGCAGGTGGTACCTCCGGAGGATAATGCCGCTTCATCCACGCGTCTCTCTTTGCCAGCTCGCCCTTAAAAAGTTCCTCCAAGCGTTTTGCTAGAATGGTCACGTCGTGATTCTGGCCATTGAAGAGTTCAGCGTTGTGGACAATCAATTTCATGTCCTTCTCTATATCCTTGACGCTCTTATATTCACCCTCATAGTTCTTCTGCGTCATAGTAGCTAGATCCATTGGCTTCTTAACAACGCTGAAGTAGGTCGGGATATTCAGTGCTACGGGATCAACAGGCGTAAGGAACCACTGGTTTAGAGCATAATGCTTGCCCTTCTTGACTTCATCCAAGACGACCTCGAAGAAACGTTGCTCGGGCTCCAGCTTTCTACGATTAGCTGAAGCATAATCGAGATCACGATTCTTCGGGGGGTGAATGGGGCGCTTCGGTCTGTCACTATCTTCCCGTGTGGAGTCGCGACGGATTTGAGGGATACCATTGGGAGGAATGGCGAAAGCCGGAGCTGAAGATGAAGTGGATGACGGTTGCGCAGCTTGCACAGTAGGCGCGGTTTTCGGCTTCGGGCTTGTTGCAGTGGCGCGCGGTTGGGATTGCGACTGTCGACGAGGCTGCGTCGCTGCTCGAGGTTCGGGATGACGTGTTGGATGCGCCTTACCCTTCTCAGGCTTCACAGGTTCTTCCATTTTGGAGATTTCGGGTAGACGTGACAGTATCTGATCTCTAACCATACCGGCAGCCACGGTGATTGCATTCGAATCGCCATTGAATGCTACTGAATTCTGGTATAACAATCGAACATCTGCCTTGAACGCGCCATAATTGGCGTATTTATCTTCGCGGAGCTTCGCCTCGAACAGAGATATGTCCACCGGATTCTCCACTTTGGACTTGTAGTCAGCCCATAAACCCGGCCATAATCTCTCTACGGACTGTTTGAAATGAAGACCATTCTTCGTCTTCTTCACGCCAGCTAGAACCTGTCTTAATTGCCTATTCTGAAAGGGTGTAATGACTTGGTCATCCGGGCCCTGATCTACAGGTTCATTTGATACTGGAGCGGATGGCAAGGTGCTCGCAACGACTAGCGAATCTGCTGTAGGGCCACTAGAGTCTTCTTCGGTCTTTGCTCGCTTTGCCGCCCGCTCATCGCCTTCATCCTCTTCGCGCTCCCGCGATACTTTAGTCGCGGATGTTGACTGATCGGTCATAGGAGTATCAGGTTGAGAGGCTGCTGCGTCAGGCTGAGTACTTTTGATATCTAACTTGGCAAGACCGGTCGACGGATGACTTAGGTCTTGAGACGACGAAGGCGCTGGCGCATCTTTGGTTATAGAATTTTCCTGGGAGCTGTCCGCATGCTCGGCATTCGGCTCTGCATCAACGCGCTCTGGAGCATCCACATCCATCGAATCCGCCGGCTGCTCAGAGACCCGGTCATCCGGCGCGGAATCTCGAGTCGGAGAGTCTTGTTTTGTCTCAACCGGCTTTTCGGATGCTGATGATTTCGTTGGGTTATCCTTCTCCGATTCTACTGTTAACGAAGATGGATTATCCGTAGTCGAAGTTCCATTCACATCAGGCATGTCGGTATCGGTGGTGGCGGGAGGTTCTGGATCGGACTTATTTGGTGTTTGTTCCGGGAGACTGTTGTTGGCAGCAAATGCCTTTCGATTCAATGAATCCTCTGCCTCTGCTGTAGTCGATTGCGATTCCACCTTCCCATTAATAGTGAGCTTATCGTCAGATTTAGACTTATCTTCAACTGATACAGAATGTCTACCAATATAAACGGATTAGTTCAGAAAATCCAAGGGATTAGGTAGGATGCGCACTTACCCGTTGACTGGCTGTTTGCTTGATTCGTCAACTGCCATCTCTTCAGTTGGTACCGGATCAGTAACCTTCTGGGCCGTCGGTAATGCTTGAGGCTGCTCGGTTGCCATGATTGCCATCCACCTGCTTCTATAATGGAATCGCAACCGGGTGTAGGTAACGCTAAGGAAACCGCGAGGCTCAAGATTTGGCTCTGGACATGAATTTCAGAGATCTAGTGGAAAGAACTTGGTTAGATGAGCGAACTATATAAACTTCTTGTTATAGTATCGTAATAGATACATGGTGGATTAGGAGACTAACGTCATGAGGTGATGTTAACTTCAATAACTGGAAATACTTACCTCTCAAGATAGTCAGCGCACAACTCTCAGGCTAACTATAATCCCAGTTAGCACTACGTGCGATTAGTAGCCGCAAAAGAGGGCAATTGGGCGCGCTAGTGAGGAAATTAAGGAAAGAGGAACATGAAAATGTTTGTAAGATACGAATTGAACCCAAAGGAAAGAGTTAGCGACGGGGTGGTTTGCGACGTAAGAAGGTGCTTCTGTTTGCTCCGCGATGTTCTACCAGCCTTGTGATATGCGACATCTCTCTGGGTAATTGCAAGGTGGCTGGCCAATAGGATGGGGTTGGGGCAGGACCGGGGAGTTTCCTAGTCGCAAAGGCCAAGTATCGGTGTTATCGAGAAGCTGCTATTTATATTCTTTATGAAGGTTCCTATTCGACTGAACAGCCTCCCTAGTCGGCGTTGAGCTGTGAAATAGACATTTGCTGGCGCATTCTATAGAACTTTATGTTGCGCTGGTTTGTCAGTGCGGCCAGATTGCTTGAGTGACGAGGTGAAAGTATCGATAGCTAATAGCAACGACATCTCTCTATCCAGGCCACAGACGAATGTAGCTTATATAATTCCAGATGAAAACCAGTGGCGCATATGATTGCAGCCGTCCTTGAGTAACCGAAACCACTCTAACCACGGCAAGCGGTTGTCGGGTGATACGTTGACGAAAATTATCGAAACAAGTGGACCGGGTCGCCATGCGTATTTGGCCAGGTAGAAAACAAGCCGACTTTGAGTCCTCATTCGCAAATACAAGATAGATGATTCCAGGGTAAGGGAGGATGTAGCGCAGGACATAAAAGCAAACAGAGATGATGGAAGCAGCAAGGGAAATCTGATTAACCTACCTCCGAATTTTTGAGATCAAAGACGCGTCGACTCGCGTCAAATACCGGATCGAGACTGTTAAACCCCGATACTAGTTGGAGGAGAAGAGAGAGAGGTGACTAGGATGAGATAACTAGACGACAACGAAGGAAGTCTTCTTCGTGTGCGGAATGAAGATTGATGAGATGGTGTCGTGCAGTGTGCAGTGTGCGAATTGCAAATCGCGTTTGCGAATCGCGGAATCTCAAAAGTCAACGTTGTTTGGTGCGTTGAACTAAATCAGACCAAACGATTAATAAGACAAAGGTAATTCGGTACCGTTGCGACTTTAACGACGATGAGGTTGGCGATGATGCGCGATCGCGACAGGCAATGGGTGCAAGGGTGGTCAAAGCGGTGGTAGTCGCGATAGTTACTCGATACTACCGCTTTGGGGGAAGGATCGGAATGAATAAAAACTTTAAAATATCAAAGCAGCGAATCGACGAGCAGCTTGCACACGAGGGAAAAAAGGCAAGACAATTTTTAATGAGAGGGAGAAAAGGTACCTCGGTACTTTTAGTCGCGTGGTGCGCGTGCGGTATGAAATCAATTTCTCAAGATGCGAGGCGGTGTCGGTGATCGGAATATTAGAGGGGGGGTTGGGGTTGGGCAGAAATGGAAAAATAGGAGGGAGGGTTGTAAAAAAGATCTCAAGAATCAGAGGTCTCTTTTTTTTACTTTCGTCGCGAAAATTTCTGGTTTGGGGCCACTTTCCTATTTGTAGAACGCGCTTTCCCGGTCTTGAAAATCACGGTTCGCCATCACTGGGGAATTACGACAAGGATTACCTAGGTACACTCGGGCCACACCTGCTGTCATCGTAACAGATAGAACCCGATGGCGAATCAAGTTATCGAGATTGGGAAAGGTGGGGCGCTTTGAGACATGGATCAGGATGCACACTCCCAAGATTGATCAGGTATACAACATTGTGTGCACATAGGCACTTGTAAATGAGTGAGAGAGAATGGTTACCTACCGCAGCTGAATTGACGGATGCACTGGCATCTAGACTTCTTCTTTCTCGGGTTTTGAATCATATCCCTTCCTCCAAGGAACAGATTGAAAAACGGCTGAGATGCGATGCGATGCAATGTAATGCGACGGCCGTGCTGGAGAAGTTGATAGTTTTGTTGATAGAACGAGCAAAGAGGACCCGGTGCTCGAAGATTTTGACGAGAAAAATATTGTTTGACAAGCTAGGTACGAACAGCCAATCAGAGTTTGAGCGCAATGATGACTTCCCGACCACTACCCAATCGTGACGCGTAGTGCTTTGAGACCCTTGCTTGTTTGAAATGATGGAAGCCACCGATAGTCTCTTTCAATGATTGCCATACCCCGGTGTGGCGTTACGGATAAGAGGCCCTTCATTGTTGACTCATTAAGGAGAGCATTCCGTTTTGGCAGTTTTGGCCACCAGGACATCATCACATGATCTGGGCGGGCTGATGTTAGAATGTCGTTTGCCAAATATCCTCCTTCTCCGCATCGAGAAGATGTATTCCGTACCGATAAGGAGAAAATGCAATACTTTAGAATTCCGGGTATGTGTCATAGGCTTTAGGTCGAATATTCGCCTAGTCTTGGGGATTGCGCAGTCGAAACTGTGTCATGTTGAAAATGCACAAGTTGACCTGAGCAGAAAAAGTTGCGGTGGAGGAGAAATTCTGCATTCAATCCGAAAGAGAATGATGGGGCCAATGGGTCGAGCACGTAGGTTCAGGCGCGTGTTTGGTTGCCGAACTAGCCCAGCTGTCATGCTTGTGATACCACCTGGCGGTGAACGCTTGCAAGCTCGAGCCAGCTAAACACAAACTTGTTCAACTCCAAACCGCTAGATTCAATGGACCCATATATCGGTCTTGGCTGAAAGGTCACTGGTCTGTGCGCATTCGGCGTCGGAATTACCAGGTTGCCTATCAAAAGCTGAATCAGCCTGCCAATTGTTTATCGGCAAGAAAAAAAAAACTACTTGAGGTACCTCGCCGTCTACTCGCGTGCAAAGTACAAGAAATCTTAGAACTCGCGCCTTTGCCGTCGCACTCCTCATAACGTCGGAGTTGCATATTCTGGTCTTAAACTAGCTGAATTCCATCAGTCAATTGCCCTACCTACACAATTATTTCTCACATTTCTTAGAATCTGGGGCAAAATGTCAACCAAACGAAAACCGCCGAACAAGATCGTTCACCCAGTTGTCAAGCAGAGCGCAAAGATACCTTTGAAAACAGCCATCAACGAATCCGAGACAGCTGTTTCCAACCCCGACATCTTAAAGGAAGGCGAAGCCCCAGCTAAGAAAATAATAGAGATTTCGAGCGACTCGACTAGCGAGTACGAGTTCACAGACGATGAGCAGAATGATGGCAAGTCTACAAGATTAGACGGCAAGATTAAGACTGAAGTTGAGGCATCGCAAGATGAAACCACGCCAAAGAAACCCCACTCACAACAGGAGGTCAACGGGGATGTCGATGTTGATATGGTGTCGCCTAACGTACCAATGGATGGTGAATCTGACCAGGAGCCCACTCAGCCCACGTTCGGCGAACTTGCGCGCGCCCACGATGCCATTGAAGTTCCTGCAGCGACTTCTACGCAGTCTAATGCCCTCGCCACCCCAGGCCGATCTCTGGCTCCTCCCAGTATCTCCTCTCTTGGGACCGTTCTATCTCAAGCTCTCCGCACCGACGACACAGACCTTCTAGAATCTTGCCTTCACACCACAGATCTCAGCACAATCCGAAATACTATCCAAAGACTAGACTCTGCGCTCGCAGGAACGCTGCTTACCAAGCTTGCGACCAGAATGCACAGGCGCCCAGGACGGGCCGGCAGCCTAATGACTTGGGTACAATGGACGCTAGTCGCACACGGAGGCGCGTTGGCTACTCAACCTGGGCTGGCCAAGAAATTGAGCGAGCTACATCGGGTATTGGAGGAACGATCAAGGGGTCTCAATTCTCTGTTAGCTCTAAAAGGCAAACTCGACTTATTGGAGGCGCAAATGGAATTGCGCCGAGCTACGCATCTCAACAGGGACCCCGATGACGAAGACGATGAGGAAGGCGTTGTATACGTTGAAGGGGAAGAAAGCGACGCTGAACTAGTCAATGGAGCTATGGACTTGGATGAGGACGACGACGAGCTACCCGTCACGAACGGCGCCGTCGAGGATGACTCAGACGATGACGAAGAACCAAGTGATGACGAAGAGGATGAAGAGGACCTAGAAGGTCAAGAAGAGCTAGACGAGAATGATGTGAATCATGAAGACGTCGAGTCGGAAGAGGAGGATAGCGAAGCTGAGGTGGCTGAACCTCAACGACCAGTAAAACGGTCAAAGACAAGAAGAAGATGAGAGAATGGTATAGGGGGAGGCCAAAGAGATGTTTCCGGCCTAATTCAAACGATACCCTTTGCTCTCCGAATCGCATACCGCATACCGCGTCAGGTCTTCACATTCGCGTCGCATAGGTACTGTGATTAGGTACTTAGGACCAATTCTAAGGTATTCATCAATATTATCCATCTTGCTAAGTCTGAATCCGTGAATAGTGTGTATACCCGTATCATTATAGCTCTTCGTCTACCTATCTATATGTAAGCGCCTACATGTAGGTACCTGTACTGCTGTAGTACAAACTCCAACATTCATCCTATACTTGGAAAAAAAAGGTTGAATTGCAGCTATGGAAGCGGGGATAACCCACTAAAGTCTAGCTGCTTGGTAAACCATGATTAAGTAAGCTTCTGCGTAACCAATCAGCAATTAAAACAGGGATGGGACACTATCGATAGTTGTAGCTTGTGCGTCTCTCTAATCTTTTATGTGTGTTTGACACACTGACATTCATCGAAGCGCGTTCATCTCTCCAAACCCATTTTACCTCGCGTCGAGAATTTTACAGAAGCTTGACGAAATATTAGATCTACCTTGCTTGGCTTAGATATCTACTTTTGAATGAATTCTTTAATGTGTTCCCTAGCACTTCGCACTCTCCCTTTCCTCCAATATCGAAATCCACAATGGTAGAATGTCCGGCTTGTAGCAAGCAAGTCCAGTCTGCAAAGATCAATGACCATCTCGATTCAGGATGCCAGACCTTTGTTATTGACCCTTCGGCGGTTCCGCCCTCTTCTTTTATGCCTTCCGCTACCCAAGGAAATGGCGCCATTTCGTCATCGCAAAAACGACCAGCTTCAAGCTTCTTTCATACCCCTTCCGCCAAACGCCAATCGACACCCGTCAAAGTCCATTCACCCTTAGCCAACGGCAATGTTGCGGGGGTAAAGCTAAACGGGGGTCTGAAGCGTTCTTTCGACGAAGGACCTGGAGAAGATTCGCCAATGCAGGATGCAGACAGTAAGACTGGGGATATAGCACCTGTGGCGATCGGGCCAGTAGTGAAGAGGACGAAGACGAATAGAGCGGCCCCCCTCGCGGAGCGGATGCGACCTCAGAACCTCGACGATATCTTCGGTCAAGATCTTGTTGGCCCGCACGGCGTCCTACGATCACTAATCGAATCCGACCGAGTACCGTCTGTGATCTTATGGGGCGCATCCGGTACGGGCAAGACTACTATTGCGCGCTGCATAGCAAACATGGTGGGCGCTCGATTTATTGAGATGAACGCGACAAGCTCCGGTGTAGCAGAATGCAAGAAGATATTCAATGATGCGGCAAACGAGCTAGCGTTGACGGGTCGCAAGTGTATATTATTCCTGGACGAAATACACCGGTTCTCCAAGTCGCAGCAGGATGTGTTCCTTAAGCCAGTTGAGGCAGGCACCATTACACTCATCGGCGCAACAACCGAGAACCCGAGTTTCAAAGTCATTAATGCGTTACTGTCCAGGTGTCGAGTCTTCACGTTGCAGAAATTAACGACTACCGACATCCAACGCGTATTATCGAGAGCATTGCATGCTGAACTCAGCGCCAGTTCACTACCACCCTCTCCTCTCCTCGACGAGGAGTTAATGACCTACCTCGCCAACTTTTCCGATGGCGATGCGCGAACAGCACTGAACCTCCTAGAATTAGCCATGTCCTTAGCGAACGGAGAGGGTATGACGAAGGAGAAAATTAAGGAGTCTCTTACAAAGACCCTAGTCTACGATCGGGCAGGCGACCAACATTACGACACCATCTCGGCTTTCCACAAAGCAGTACGCGGCTCCGACCCGGACGCTGCGCTATACTATCTAGCTCGAATGCTCCAGTCGGGAGAAGATCCCCTATTCATCGCACGCCGCATGGTCGTAATCGCGTCTGAAGATGTCGGGTTAGCAGATAACTCGCTTCTCAACTTAGCAACATCGACATATACCGCTACTCAGCAAATCGGCCTGCCAGAAGCCCGCATACCCCTAGCCCACTGCGCAGTGGCCCTCTCGCTCGCGCCAAAGAGCACTCGTGCCTACAGGGGTCTGAACAACGCCTTTGCCGCTCTAAAGGAACCAGGTGTGGCGGCGTTGCCAGTACCTATTCATTTGCGGAACGCGCCGACTAGACTGATGAAAGAGCTCGGATACGGAAGAGAGTATAAATACAACCCTAATTACAAGGATGGCAAGGTGAAGCAGGATTACCTCCCCGACGCACTTCTCGGACGAAAATTCTTAGAAGATCGAGATCTGGGTACTGAGATTGATCCAGACTTGGCTATGGAGGATAGTTGATTAACAAAGCAACCATTGAATGAATTGTATAAAGGGACTCTGGACTAAGTTTGTCAGGTGCCCTTCATTTGCATGGCGTAGCGTGTAACGGCGTTGAGTTGATAGGATACCAGGCACATATGCTAGGCAGGACAATGGCTTAACCTTGAGAATATGCTATTCCTCTTGTAATAATGTTTTCAGGTGATGTCGTAGCCAGATTTTAGGCACTTGTAAATATCACTCAGCTGAACAGAACTTTCTGACACCCATGAGGTGTTCTCGCTCCCAGAAGACTGATAATGAGCGTGAAGTATTCCATATGGCTATTGTTGAAGATCGGGTAATAGGAAAGCAATTGAATGCGCAATTAGTATGATACCGCTCCGTCATCCTCAATTACATGCACTATTAGAGGTTTGTGCTTCTAGTAACGATCTATAATTGATTCAGGACTTGCCTTTGTGCCGGACTCGCTTGCCAAGCTGATACTTAGCCATCATTGGCCAGAATAACTTTAGACAGTCCAAATTCGGTAATTCCATCAGGACAAGCCCAAGATTCTTCAAAGTTCTTTCATCGTCTTCGGAGTGAAACCCTTATAATCCGATACGAGTCAAATGTACTTGGTAGGGGCCAAGAAAGGGGGGCCGAATTCCGGTATAACCTTCCTTATCGTCGCAAGGCTCTAGTTGACTGGGGTTTAGGCCTTCTCCTCGTAAGAAGCTCCTTTGATTCCTTTCCGCGTTATCTCAAGCTTGCTAGGCTTCGAGTCTTGAAACAAAGAGCTATTCAATCAAAGAGAAGATCCAGGCACCCCCAGATTGGCCATGCTGTAACAAAGTCCATTTTGCTTTACTGAAGTCTCCGAGGACGAACCTGGCCTATCATTCCACGTAGAACAATCGCGTCTATTTCTGCGACCGATAGTGTCACCAGCTACCACTCCTCTATGCAGTTATGTTGTCCATACTGTGATCCTCAGACCAAGGTATGCTTAGTGCCTGAACGTGTCTTTAGGAGACCTTAGAGACATCGTAGATCATAAAATAAGCACCATATTCTCCTTTACCGCCGTACTGTGAGTCATCCTGAATCACCCGGTCAACCTCCTTGAATCCAAGCCGCCCGTAGACACCTCGGCCAGCCTTGTACGACAACACGAATATGGGGAGACCGATCTTTTCGGCCTGCCTAATTCCGGTCTCCACAAGTGCGGTAGCGATCCCTTTACCCTTATTCTCGGGATGAACGGCCAAATAGTCAAGCTCTAACTGTCCGTTAGCGAATATCAATCCGATGGGGATAGAACTCAGATTACTGATGTAAGGTCTTTCCGCTAGTATGCGATCCATCACTGCTTCGTTCTTGTCGTCAATACTTTTCATTTCTTTCCTCCCATTCCACCATGCTGACTTAGCTAATTCTTCAAACTGCTTCCTTTCGTCATCATTGACATCGGGTACTTGCGCGTCAGGCCATGCGGGGTTGCCATCTTTCGTGGTGGAGTAGCCGGGCGGAAGAATCCAGCGAATGTATCCAACGACAGCACCGGTAGTAGGATCCACGGCTTTCTGATGTCGCGTCGTCTCGCGATCACTCAGTAGGATGCGCGGGTAACGCTTTGCCCCCTGTTCAATTAGGAATTCGCGTGTGATTTCCTTTGGCCAAAGCAGAATCCATGTCGGATCTTCCCAGAAGGCGCTCATGTTGTTACGTGCCAGAGCTGGGGCGTCAGCGACGGTGCAACCTTCAATTTTCCAGGCCGTCATGGTTGTGAGCTGTTATTGCGATAAAGCCGAAATCCTTCAGAACATCTATGCGAAAATAGTGTCCTTGGAATTTAAATAATCCCCTATTGACGTGCGATACTTTGAGTCGTACTGTTAGATTGATGATTTCCGCAAGCTTGTGGCCTTTATGCGCCTTCTAATTACAAGAACGGCAGGTATTAGGTGATTTGTATAACGTAACACCATCCACCTACAATACTACTCCGAGGGATTATCACGCCTTCTCATGTGACCTAGGAACCCAGGGCTTCAAGATTTAACTACGAACTATAGTAGAGTTTGTAGAGTTTGTGCCTAGGTAGGTTATGCGTGTACCTTAGTAAGTACCTAGTTATAAATTGATCCTGTTCAAACGAGCGTTCTTAACAGACATCCTGACTCGGACGACACTTTCTCCATCTAGCTACTCCGTCCTCTATTCATCCAACATCTCCAAATTTGGACATTTGGCTGAGCTACATGTAAAACACCCACTTAGAGATGTTGGACACCTAGGATACATTGTGTAAGAGACATTTCAGTGACCCCGTATCTCTTGCAAAATGTCTTGCAGAAAAGTGTACGACCTACTCTGCTTGAGTAGCATCGTAGGTTGTATACTTTTCCTTAGACGGCTCCCGCTTTTCCGCCTGAGTAACGTCGTACGTCGCGTACTTTTCCTTCGAAGGCTCTCGGGCTTCCACTTGAGTAGCGTCATAGGTAGCATACTTCTCCTTAGAACGTTTATCTACCCCCTGAGTAACATCATAAGTTGCGTACTTCTCCTTAGAGCGCCTGTCAACTCCCTGAGTAGCGTCGTAGGTTGCGTATTTCTCCTTAGACGGCTCTCGCTTTTCCGCCTGAGTAGTATCATAGGTGGCATATTTCTCCTTAGAACGTCGGTCTACCCCCTGGGTAGCGTCGTAGGTTGCATATTTTTCTTTCGAACGCTTCTCCTCCTGGGTGACGTCGTATGTTGCGTACTTCTCCTTGGAACGCTTTTCAGCTTGGGTAGCGTCGTACGTCGCATATTTCTCCTTGGAGGGCTGTCGCTTGTCTACCCCCTGAGTGGCGTCATAAGTGGCATACTTTTCCTTGGAAGGCTCGCGACTGCGTATTGTGTTAATTATCCACTTATTAACTTGTATAGAGCGTGAAGGCCTTAGACGTACGCAGTGATAGAGTTGTCCTGAACTGGAAACGCCAGTGTGGTGGAAGCGAGTGCTCCAAGGACAGCAATAGAAGCCTTGATGAAGTGCATCTTATGTGAAAATGTCTTGTATGATTGGAAAGGATGTTAGAAGTGATTTGTGTTTCTTGCTGGAAGAATGTTACGGTTAGAATGTGGCAAGTATACGCCTTCTTAAGCTTTTCCCATTGAAGTGTTTAGTACACTCCGTTCGTGATCCTAATTTCCTTGCTCGGCGTTAGGATTTCCGTAACACGAAATTCAGGAAGCCGAATTCGCAATTAAGTGTTCTCCATAGCCGGCCAGAACGATTCAGAGATCAGGTCATTCATGCAGACTGTGCAGGTATTGCATTTGCTCACGGCCATGAGCACGAGGAGAATTTTGATATCCTTGTCCATACGCTTCATGGCTATTACGTGATAGGGATATGGTATTTCGGTAATTTCAAACTTAAACCGATTCGATGCCGATTAGAAATGCAGCAATAGACCAATCGAAACTTGGACTTGAAGGTAGGACGATGCTTTGATTCCTTCGGGGTGGGAATCGGATAGTGGAACTGCATAGGTAGTTAGCCGCATGGTAAAAGGACCAAACTATCTGGCAATGTTTACAGGTTTCTACCGGGGCAACCTAGCTGGGTGACATTCGATCTATTGGATATATGATCTCATTTCATCATCACGCAATAATAGTGCTTACGGGTTTGACTAGTTTCTGGGGAATCTTGTAAGACACGTATTAAAGAGACGCAATGTCATAGATTCGGTGCTATTGAGTGACACCGCAGGTAGTGTACAGATCCGACAGGCGTTGTATATGCAGATGAAAGCACATTGTTTGAGTTGCATAGAGCACTATTCGCACATGGGTACGATTCCCGGCGACACATTCAGTCCCATGATCAATGCCTTCGGCGGTCTTATACGGATGAAGCTTGAAAATTTACAAATCATACATGTTTAGAGTCGCACCAGTCACAACTGATCCTCGACAGCGTATTAGACACTTCAAGGTTGTTGAAACAGACTTCACGTTAATCAACTATACAGGCAGGTAAATATCCGTCCCGTAATACACTCACTATCTAACCTAAAGACTCTGGCACGTTTCGACTATATGGGTTAGTAGTTTGAAGAGTAGCTGGATAAACATCATATTAAATTCATGGATAGGTAGCCACTGAGGAGATTTATAACTGAAGCCCAAGTCACAGAGTATATACCTAATCTTTCTCCTTAAACGCCATCACCACCAATATTAGCCTTATAACATTCCACACAGGATATAAACCCCTCGGACATACGATTCGACGTATACGGCAGCCCACTATGTTATCCTGCAAGGGTTAGTATGATACGTATAGTTCGTTCGAGCCTTGCTCGAGTCCCCGCCGCGCTGCCGCATCCCGCATACCCGTTGTCCACCATATCCAAGTCGCATTCCCGTAGATCAGCGAATCAAGCTTTTAGTGCCGGCATTTCCTAGCTTCTTTCTGCCCACCCAGGCCTCAATCCTGTCCGGGGTTTGCAGTGGACTCCACAGAGTTTTAAGTCTAAAATCTCACCTCCCTGTATGTATCCGCACCAATGCCATCCCATCAATTTCTCTACAGTATAGACGCACGAAGATCAGGTTTGCAGGATGAGAACTTCAGAGCTAGTCCCACGTGCATAGGAAGGATTTACGAAGCAGGCATGCGAGTTATACAATGAGTTACCTGGATGGCGTGATTGCCTCTATGCTTGTAAGAGAGAACAGGCGCCGTAGCCTTTCCGGCTCTATAGGACCCTGAAGCTAGATCTCGTGTCATCTGTATCTTCCGAGGACAAATGGCCCCATGGCTCTTGAAGACCACAGACCCGGCTTCCGGGAGAAGCCAGAGCTTAAGACTTTGGTCCTACCTCATTTATTTCTCTTTCTCTAGGGCCCCTTTGACTCTGTCTTCCAAGACAAACTTTTACATCTTAGAACTTTCTGAGTCTCGATTATTCCAAAAATGGGTTTTAAGTCAAAGGAAAAGGCATATGACCCGTTGGTCTCAGGAGAGACTCGAGACTCTCAAAGCTCAGATGGTCTTGAGAGTCAAGAGGAGAAGGCTGCCTTTCTACCACGCCACTTCAAAAGACGATCTTCTCGCCTTTCTCCCTGTGTCAGAGCAGCAGGCAAAGCCCTGGCAGTCATCAACACGATTCTTCTGATAACTATCATCATCGTGCTCTCAGTTTCACACAATGAAAAAGGACTATGCTCGGAAGTGGAGTGTGCTCGCATGACTTCGCACTACTGTAAGTACACGAATAAGCTCCAAGGGCATAAAGGACTAATAGAAGTAGCTCCGCTCCTGGAAGACGACGCCGATGTTATCGAGTATGAGACTCGTAGATTCCGAGGCGCCCTTGAGCATCAGAGTATCTATAAGGGCACACCGAATAAGGCACTTGACGAAGCATGGACAGTGCTCACGCACAGTAAGCGGCCACTACACCTCTGATTAACATAAGTCAACTAAACTTACGCAACTTATAGTGAACAATTCTGGTGTTCCTGCAGAGGTAATTGATCGAATTGGCAAGAGCCGGATTGCTGTCAAGTATCCCGAGTCACAGGGAGGGCAATACGACATTGGCATCGAAGTCTTCCATCATATGCACTGTCTAAACATAATCCGACAGTACACGTATAAGGAATACTACCTCTATGGCGAGCTGGAGAACCGGCCCAAGAGCTTCACTGACCCTGAGCACATCATCCGGGCCCATATCGATCACTGCATCGAGATGTTGCGCGAGGTTTTGTTGTGCCAGGGCGACGTTGGTATCATCACCTACAATTGGGTGAAACCGTGGGGCATATACCCCGACTTTAGTACGGAGCACAAGTGCCGCAAGCTCGACAAGATTGTTGCGTGGGCTGATAAGCATGCGCTCCCGGATGAGGACCCCGAGCCTGATGAGGACACAGTCTATCTTCCAGGGCCGCCTCAGTGATAGATTGGCCAGGAATAAAACAGGCGGACTGCTTAATTAACTGTAATCTTTAGGTAGGGTTCAAGAGTGTATCTTCAGACAATGGTTAAGAATGTGGGACTGTTAAATTTCGTGGTACGATAGTCAACCAAATTAAGCCTACAAAGTCTTCGCTTGAAGGATTGTGGAGTTTGCCAAAGTTTCTACCTAGGTAGCTAGGTAATTAGAACTGCTAAGACTTTCTCAGTCAAAGTGTATGGAGTAGAATAAACATATCTTACGAGTTTAGAGGTATTGCACGCCGCCCTCTGCATTCATTCTTTCCCAATGTTACATGTATATCCAAATGGATAACTCTAGTTGTATCGTTACGGCTTCCAGCACTAAAGCGAGGCTAACTAGATCAGTGTAACCTTGTACATGCATTTTAGATGTGAATGCATGTAACGTCGGCAAGAAAGCTTGTGAACTTCCAAAGAGCCTTATTAATGACCACTAGCGTTAGGAAGAGGCTTTCAACGTGATTGTGGGTCATTGGTGCTATGCAATCAATCGCATACATAGGTACACTGTGAGTTGTTAAATCCATCATCATACGTCGTATATGCAAGCACCTCGGGCTAAAGATAATACATACAAAAGGTCCTTATGCGGGTCAATGAATTACCTAAAGAGGATGTTATATTATAAGATTGAGAGCTCTATACGGCGTAAATCTGCATCAAATTGTAAGGCGTCAGAAGACGCCATAGCGGGTACCAGGCATTTTCAGGTTAGCAGATCCACTGCATGCAACAGTGATCTCACATCCGAATGCCGACGTCGTGTTAGGATTCTGACTATGCTTTCGACTAGGTGTGGTGATGCTGTGCCTCTCAGCTACTTGCATAAGACTATACACCCACGTGCGTTGTGAATCTTAGCTCCTACCATAGTGCTACGCTGGGGAAGTAAAGTTATTAGTCAAACTCGCCACACAAATTCTAGACTTACACTGAACGATTAAGCCCAGCCATGCAATGTATGCTGCAGTGCCACATGCCTTGCTTTAGTTCTTAACACCACATCAGAGAAGCGGCGATAGTCTTCAACAGAGATCTCATCCTCTTAGCTCGTAACTCCGAGCTGCATAGTATTACACACACTGACGACGATTTCTATACACACGTGGATTAATGAGGCCATATTTCGTAGGATACCTACCCGTGGGTAACCATGGCTCCATCCTGCATTAACTCTTCCGCCGAATAACAGCGCGATTTTAGCAAGTACCACGAAGGATTACCCCTCTTCGTGGGTATGGGAGAGAATGGACTGATTCTTATGCCCAGTTCTCATGCCTGGGGGCTCGATAGACTGAGCCCGCTTTCTTCATACACACACTACGAGAGTGCTATGTGATTTTCTTTCTTTACTTACCTTGACATCTCTGTTTTGCACAAGAGGATAGTCGGCTTAGTAGAGACGAATGTATTCCCGCTTCTCAGATGGCGAGTACAAGCAGGAGGCTGAACGACATGCCCGAGAGGGCGCGAGATATGCCATCAACGCATACCAAAGAACAATATGAGAGCCTTTTGGGCGAAACCGACTCACAGTCGCTGAATCATGACGACCTTCGCGGCTACTCGAGACGACACATACCCTGGCGTTCAACTTTCTTTTATGTCCCTACAATTCTATCTTTCTTCCTCGGGATGGCACTCGTTGCTGTGTGCTCGTCCAACGCGGCCCGACTAGACTCTCTCCTTAGCCAAATGGAGGAGAAAGTGTCGAGTCTCAAGGTCATCTCAGAGTCAATTCCTCAAAAGCACGAAAGTCATCCCATAGACGGAGTCCCAGAGACTCACGTGAAGACATCAAAGCCGACAGGCGAGGAGTTCGGCTCCTGTGGCAACTCCCCAGGGGAAGCTCAATCGCTCGGGTGTGTCTTCGACCCCATGTCATGGGCGTGGCAAAGACCCGAGTGTTACAATGTTGAGTTGATAAATGATTTCTTGAATAAAACCGACTGGCACTTCTACCCTAATAACGCGACTCGACCTGAGGAAGAACTGCCTAGAGAAGTATGGGTACGTGGAGGATATAACGGAGCATGGGGCGCATGTACGTGACATTGAGAGTTCACCCCCCTTTTCGACTTGCCCTATCACAAGTCAGGACTCGGTCAAGTTGCTGAGAAGTTCCTGAAAACCTTAATCTTCGTTTTACTGACTCGTGTTGTTGTAGGGTCGTGGCATATGTACCACTGCTCATATTCTTGGAGAAAATTTGATGCGGCTTTTCACAAGAACAAGCCCCTGGACGACGATATCCTCGATACCCTTCACACTCAACATTGCTCCGTTAATATCATCTTGCGAGACACAGATCCAGAGCTACACGCACCGTGCCTCGAAGATCCTCACAGCTGTGAAATTACGCAAATGTGGATGAAATTCAATAAATGTGGCTACTACTGAGGATGCCTCCATTGCCTAAGCGGTCGAGTTGTTTGAGATTTAGCGGGGGTAATGGAATGCCGGTTTCCTTTGAATTAGGTAATCGACACATTACCCAAACATGGAGTCCGCTTAAGTACATGCAGACGGCTATGTAGTAAAAGAAATAATGACTAATGGAGTATGTTTCAAAAGTAAAGTGACTAATCATATCTTAAGTCAGATACACATGAGCAAGCATTCAGTATATGTAGCTTCAAGCCATCCGGGATCTAAACCCAGTTACTCAGCGCCATCGTTCACAAGCTCCAATTAGCAAAGGGCGCAGAAGCCGTCATGTCGGTTGCACACCATTACTTGATTCCACATCATGCATGACGCCCTTCCGCGAGGGAATTCTGAAAATGCTTTCTCCGCGTCTTTTGAGGCAATAGTATACTGAATGACTGATAAGTTGTGCTTGGTAATAGTATGCAAGATCGTTAATCTAGGATGACATCTAGATCTAGATCTTGTTCAGCCGAATACTCGTCCTGGCACACGTACCGAATATTCTATATAAAGCCGTAGCCAGACAGCCAAGACCAGGAGACTTCAATCACCGTAGTGAATAATATCCGCTAACGTTCTTACCAAGTCACTAAAACCTATCGTCCATTGTAATACACCTTTAGTCAACAAGGCTCCAAGGCGGGGCAAGCACACCTAAGCCAAATCCAATCTCAAAGTATACAACCAGCAGCCCACCATGTCGGACAAGATGAACGCAATAGTCATATCCTCCTTCGGAGGCCCGGAAGTCCTAACCTACCAAAGCGTCGCCAAGCCCGTCCCTGTCCCAGGCGAAGCCCTAATCCGCGTCGGCGCCTTTGGCGTCAACCACGCCGAGATGCACATGCGGAAGGGCGAGTGGGACGAGTGGAACCCCATCACGGGCCTAGAGTGCGTCGGCACCGTCGAGGCCTGTCCCGGCGGCGAATTGCCTATCGGCGCCAAGGTAGCCGGGGTCATGGGAGGCTTGGGCAGAAATCGACCAGGCGGCTACGGCGAGTTCGTCACCGTGCCTGTCACCAACATCATTCAATTCGAGGACACGAACCTGCCCTGGGAAGAGCTTGCCGCGCTTCCTGAGGTGTACTGCACTGCTTGGTCGTGCTTGTTCACCATCTTGGACTTGCGCCCCGGGGAGACGCTATTGATCCGCGGCGCCACGAGCACGATCGGACAAGCGGCGCTGAACTTAGCTGTCGATGCTGGGGCTATTGTTACGGCGACCACGCGGCGGGGGGAACGTTTCGAATGGCTCCGGGGATTGGGCGCTGCGGATGCTGTTCTCGAAGAGTCAGATCTAGACCGGCGACTCTTGGGACAAGGGCGGCGGCGCTTCGACAAGACACTGAACCTTGTCGGGAACCGTGTACTACTAGAATCTATTCGCCTAACGCGAGTAGGTGGACGAATGCTGCAGGCAGGGTGGCTGGGCGGTTTGGCACCAGTGGAGGACTTCAACCCCATGGTTCAGATGGAGTCCGGTGTGCATTTCAGCTTGTTCCACAGCAAGGTGCTAGGCACACCCGACTTCCCCTTATCAGCCATACCACTACGAGATATCGCGCGGAATATTGAAAGTGGCGCTTGGGATGCTACACCCGCGAAGGTGTTTGAGTATAGGGACATTCACAACGCGCATAGGATGCTGGATTCACATGATGCAGGAGGGAAAATAGTCGTCAAGCATTAAATCGCAAACTAACTGGTTGCATTAAGTATACGCGTCTTGCACTTAATAGTCCTAGGCCATAAAACATCCATAAAGACGCAACAGTCTTAATCGCCCCCCGGTCTTCTTAATCTTTCGTCTCATCTCCTGTACCTAGGAAATCACAGTAACATGGTAAATTGCCATAATTCCAATATCATCAGGGTCCTTATTACCCGTTAGCCATGGGATATTTTCTTTAATGCTCATATCGTGAACGATCTCATCGGCCGACGTGAGAAGAAATGAACGTTCCAGGTAGTGACCCTTTGTTGCTGTTGAATTTGCGGAAGAATTTGGCAAAATCTCAGTGAGCGCTTGCATATAGAATATGCGGGATGCTTCGCTACTTCATAGGGTCAAGCCAGCATCATTTATTAAGCAGGCGAGACATTGAGAGAACATATCTTACGTAATTTCCGGTGTGAGTATTATGCATGATTCACACTCGCTCATGATGGGTTCAATGAACATATTTGCTAGGCGCGTCAATATCACAGAATTGTAGTGTAAGTTCTGGAATAAAATAGTTCGGGAGTAAGATTAGCGCTGGCGGAGTAGTAGGGTGAGAAGTAGTAACAAGACTGCAAGGTTAACGCATTGTACTTGCGTAGGTATGGTTTAGTGGGCTAGCAGGGTAGCAGTCCACTAACTTGGAAAAAGATTGGGCGGGTTTTAGCAACGATCTGTGGCGGTGGTTGATTTATATATTCCCTTGTGGGATTCAGATAGATACCTGTAAGCTTGCCAGTACTTAGAACAAGGATTGTCTATAATACAAGTCGGAAATGCTTCAAGGAAAACCAAAGCGATGCCTAATTTACACCCTTCTGTACCTCTTTTGCTTCCCGCCACTGACGTCGTATCCAGTGCTGTAGTCTCCCGCTGTCCGCTTTTTCCTATTGCTATAGCTCGAATTACCAAAATTACCTTGTGAACCCCGAAACCACCCGACGCGCCGAAGTCTATCGCAGTCGAACCCGTTAGATTCAAAATGTTGGATGGCGAGATCCCACTCGTCAGCCTTCGTCTGTCGTAACTTACCACCATATCGGGCAAACAGTTCACACAGACGGTAAATATACGTCGCGTCACAATCAAAATGCGAGTCTTGAGCAATTGCGTAGTCCATGGGTGACCTACCGAAGACGTCCAGGATGTTGGGGTTTGCACCGCGCTCCAGAAGAATCTCCGCTATGTCTCGAGGGGCATCGTGAAGAATGGGGCCAGAGATCAGTTCGCAGTGCTTAACGTACTTGGCGAGGTAGCACGCGGCGTTAGAATAAAAGGAGACATTATTTTGAACGTTGTCTTTCCAAATCCGGGACATAATCTTCTCCAGACCTGGAAAGTCCCGTTCCACATCGAAGCCTTTCTCCATAAAGGACTCTATCGTTTTCTGTGCATCCTCGTATTCCAATTCGTAATGGATGCCGTAAATGATGGTTTGCAATAGCGTCTCTGGGCAGTTCTTGATGACATTCTTATCGTCCCGATAGGCATCCTCGAGGTAAAGCTGTAATCCGGCAAAGACGGCTAACGTGAGTGGCGAGGTGATGAAAGGGGACTCTCGACGATTAGTTTTGCTCGGGCTCGAAGACTTCCAATTGAAGTACTGAGTAGGGAAACTTAAGAAGAACTCATATTGGCTTGAGCCGGTGGTTCTCTCTGATTCACAAGCGTGGAACGAAAACGAGGATTCGAAAGCCCTGTTTCGCTTCAAGAACATATACTGCGGCACGGGGAGTTAGTACTTCCTCTTTGAGTGGATGGAGGGTTTCAGCTCAAGTCGGCAACGAAGGCTCTTCTAAGCGAAGAAAAGGGGCTCTCCGGACATGCTGGAAATAAAGACAATTGGTCCTGGATCCTACTCGCCTTTGCAAGAAAAGTGTGGCCATTTTCCTTTATTATTTGGCCCCGTTCCTTACCTAACACTACTTGTCGAAACTGCGGGTCTTCGATAAAGTCTCTGACTGTTTGATGCATCAACTGGACGAACTTGCGCCCAGTTTCGACTAGACCGCCAGAGACCTCTCTTATGAAGTTTTCGGCCTTCTCAGGGTCCATATCGGGAGAGTCTATCTGAGAAGCTATTGGCCAACGTCTAACCAATGAGTGCTTAATGACGCCCATCAACTCGAGAGCAGTAAGCCTATTTTCGGTCCGGGCTAGACACTCGAGCGCAACATATGTATCCCAGCGACATGATTCGGATATTCTCTTGATTATTGTGGCGTAATAGTCATCGAGTTGGTCTGGAATGGAGTCGAGTTTACTGCGTAACTCCTTTTCAACCTTCTCATGATGGCTCCTCGTAGCTGTGATTGCGAAAAGATCGCGAAGAACCAACTTCACCCAAAGGAATACACCACTTGCACGGGAAACCACCTCTTCCACTAGGGGTAGCAAGTACTGAGATAACTGCGCTTTCTGAAAGATTGACGTAATACAGAAACTTCGAATATCGTTTTCTGTATGCTCGTGAATCCTCAGACCTTCGCAAGATGAGAATTCTTCTCGAAATACGTTCCATGGTCGACTCGAGAATAATATCCTAATTTGCGTGCGTGGGAAATATGCTTCTTTGGTAAGGTCTTTGAGGAAACCCGAAATGAATTCCGTTCGGCCATCATACTCGTCTAATGCATCGATTAATAGACAGAGGTCGAGGTCAAAGAGGGACTGACCACAAAGCCGGTGAAGGATGTCTTCTAATCTAGCACGCGACCATTCTTGGGTTTGGACCTCGACTCTTACCTTATTTCGAGCTTTATGGCGTAGAGACAAGGTCTTGATGTTTTTCTCGATCGTTTCTTTGGATACTCTTGTCGGTCTCCCGTATATCATGTTGCTAAATGTAAGATAGCTGCCTTGGTCATCTGATAAATTCTTGAATCTAAAGCGTTTGAGCATCTCGAGAACTTGGTATTCTACGTCCATACTCGACCTCCATTCCCAAACAGCCTTCTCAAAACCGGAATCCACATTGCTTTCCGGAAAATGTTCTTTCCAAATACCCTTAATCACCTGAGCAAGTTCATCATTTTCCCATTCCATTATGACGTCTCGGTATCTTAAAAGTTCTTTCTCAAGGGCAGGGTACTGGGTAGGATACCACGAGGAGATCCCCCGGAATGCCCTTCGCATTGATAACTTGGTCTCCTGACTCTGAATAACTGCAGAAATCTCTTCGTCCAGTTTTCTGTCTTCCTTAAGTTGGCAGCCTTTACAAAAATGATAGAGATCTGACTGCAAGCTCTCAAGATTCTCTTTCTTGATGCGCTCCAAGTACTGCTCCTCCAGCGCGGAGCAGACGATAGAAAAGAGCGAGGGCTCGGCCTTTAATATTTGAAGTATTATACTTCGAAGAAGGCCTTCAAACGATTTCTGGACAACATTACCTCGGTAGTGAAAGAAGAAGTTGGCAGCGATCTGGCGTGCAGATGACGTCGCGTGCCAGCGATGCAATAATTCCGATGTTCTGAAGTCCTTAAGGAGAAATTTCATCAACGTTGACTTTCCCGACCCTGGCTTTCCACTGATCCAGAATATCCCTCGGCCTCGCTGCAGCCATTGAGATAGACTGATAGAAGACTTGTCATAGATCCAGTCGAACGTATGTTCTGACCGGGACTCAATCTGATTGAGCCGGTCGTCGAGCCCATCGACCTCGAGGGTTTCTAGTATCGCTGTGCACAATGGTTTAGTATTATTCTACTCTCGTGGAGTGAAAACGTACCGTCCATATCCCAAAACAGGGGGTCTTGTATCTTGGTGCCCGATGGTGCGGTTGAATTAGGGCCATCCCTTAAGGAGTTCCTTGAATAAGATATGCCGGTATCCTGATATTGGAAGAACATAGACTCTTGCCCATATGGGTTTTGCGTAACAATTTCCTTAATGCCACACATATCTCTTAACTTACTCGCAACAACTCGGATTCTATAGTCGCCTTCAGTAAACTTTACCATATCAGAATGATTCTCATCGATTTGCATTGTGTTATGGGGGTCTGTATGGCAGAATCCAGATGTGGCAGACTCTTTAGTTACTAGAACAGTATTGTCTCCCTCTCTGCTGTACCTATCACCAACGGCCTATCGTAACTGCGTTAACAAGTGAACCGCCGTAGAGATATTGAACTTGCTTACCACAACAGACCGTGTAGTTTTGGTCTCGTATCCCCAGTATACTTTGATGTTTCGTAAATAGGAAATACCCGCAAATTGTCTTTCGAGGCTAAGAAGATAGTCCGATCTTGTCGATATATCCTTAACGAGAGCTTCCAAGTTCGGCTGGTCTCCAAGCATCTTGAATATATCGGAGATATTCATTCCTTGACTTGGTACCCCGAAGAAAATGATGCCTTTTATGATACTCGCGATGTAGGTCTCCTTCTGCCCACTTCCCGCAAGCATCACCAGGGCTTGTTTAACGATCACGCCGCCTAAGCTGTGAGCAAGAAAAAGAAGAGGTTTCGCGCTAGGGGAAGTCCACCCATGTGCTCTCAGAACACCAATGAGCGAATTGCCCAGGTCTGGGACCGTCTGGAAGGAGTTGCTTGGGCTCAGAGTGGTGTCGTATCCGTATAGGACGAACCTGATAGAGGGAAGGAAATGCGACAGCTCGTCTCGAACCCACATGAACGATTTGGATTGGCCATGAGGTTGCCAAGAACCGAACGGGTGGCTCCCAAGACCTGAGAGGACAATGCAGCTATGAAGTAATCAGCTTAACGTAGTGCGACATGTAAGTAAATTGTAAAGCTAACTCGTATTTATGCTCTGCGGCGTTGACCTCGTTCAATAAAGTGAGACCTCGGAAATGGTAGTCGAGAATAAGAGGTTTAGATAGCCCTGGCACAGAGAAGGCCCATTCGCCAGGCCCGGAATCGAAGCGGCTCGCAGCTCGAGTTTCGTGAAGTGTCAGAGTCGCTGTTTTCGTCGGCGGCCGTGCCCAAGGGTCAACGTCGTTAGCCAGTGACGAGATGCGGACTTGATGAGGAGCGAGGTCGTCGACACATGTCGCCAAGAGCTCAGCTGCCGATTGCCTGTCTACATGCATAGGCAGGTTACGGAGCCGATACACCTTCTGCTTATCCCGCGAAGCCATCACTACTATCAGTGGCCCTCATTGACAATTGTGTCGGAATTGAGTTCCACGATGGCATTTTATCAGGCTGGAGAGTCCTAGAACTGGGCAGCAACATTAACTGCGCCTCACTTTTCCATGTTGTATACGCGTAGGTACCTAGGTACGTAAAGAGGCTTAGTAGGAGCTGAATAGGACCAGCCACCTTAAGTTGATTGGATATAAGCGCGGATTACCCAATACATTCGCTGTTGAGGAGGTCAACGAGTGGTAATACAATACCACCCTGCAAATCTCGCCTATCAATCTTGCTATGGTTAACCAAACGTACAATTGTGCCAAAATTAAAAATTTTGAATGCGTTAATCTTAATTTAATAGTTAACCCTATATTTACTTATTAGCCATATATTTAAATTAGTATTTATAAGCCTTATATAATTTATTTAATTATATATAATAAAATAAATTAAATAAGTTAATAAATACTTTTTCGCTTATTTTAATAAAAATATAAATAAAAATAAATATTAATAATATATTAAACATTTATATAAAGTTATATTATTAATATAATGTAATAAATAATAAGCCTTTTATATAAAATAAAAAATTATTATATAATAACTTAATATTTACCTTAAATATAATTTTAAAAATATATTTATATTAAATATAAAAAATATTAATATAATTAATAATAATAATTATTATTAATAAATTAAATAATTATTTTTATATGAGAAATGTGTACTTTTATATCTTAAAAAATCTCTTATATTTTAATTTTTCCTTTTTTATTTCTTTTTTTCTTAATAATTATTATTATTATTATAATAATATTTTTAATATTACTATTACTTTTTAATATTATAATAACTTTATATAAAAGTTTTAATTTCTTTAATTATATATATTACTAATTTATATAGTTAATAATTAAATAGTTATTATTTTAATTAAGAAAATAATAATAATTAAGCCTTTATATTATACGAATATATTATATACCTTTATTTTTTTTTCTTTTCTTTATATAATAATTAATAATCTTTTAATTAACTATTATATTAAAGGAAATTTAAAATGAGTAGATTTTAAAGCATTAAAATTAATTATCTTTTATCCTTTTTCCTATTAAAGGGTAGGAATTAATATAATAGTATTATAATTTATTTTAATATATTGTTTTAACTTTGCTAAGAAATTTAATCTTTTTTATATAAGGTATTATTAAACTTTATTAAGTACTTTTAATAAGAGATAATTATATTAATACTTTTCTTATTATTAATTATAATAACCTTATTTTAATATTTTATAAGGCTTATTAAAATTAAGCTTATATAAAGATTTATAATTATTTTTTCTTTATTTATATAAAGCTTTATAATTATTTTAACAATATTTATATTTTATATAAATTCTAAGATTATAATTAATAATATTTTATATAAAATAATAATTCTAATAACCTTATTAATAATTAGGCTTTATTTATATTTAAATAAATATTATATAAAGGTTAGTATATAACAAAATCTTATATAAGGTATAAGTAATTTCTTTCTTTTATATAAGCCTTTTTAAATATTAAATCTTATAGGTTTTTAAGATAATTAAAATATTTATTTTAATAACTTTTAAATAATTAAGTATATAATATATAATTTATATTTAAACTTATTTTTTATATAATCTTATATTATTTTTTATTAGGTAATATTTTATTATTAATATTATATATTTTTAATAAAAATTCTTTATCCTTTAAATATTTTTCCTTTTTTAATCTTTTATATAAACTTTTTATCCTTTATCCTTTTATTTAATCTTTAATATAAGAAGAAAATTAATTAATTTTAAGCCTTATAAAGATTAAATTATTTTTTAATTTAATAAAGGCTTTATTATAAAGAAAATTATATAAGAATTTAAATAAAAATTTAAATAAAAATTATTATTAAGGATATTTAAATATATAATAAAAGAATAAGAGTTATAAAAGTAATAATATATATAAAAAGGTGGAATAATATTTAAAAAATTAAAAGAAAAAATCTTAATATTATTTTTTTAAATTAACCTATTTAATTAAAAGGTATATAATATTCTTTAATAAAAGGGATTTTAAATTTTATAATATTAGCTTTAAAAAATCCATTTTAATTTAAGCTTTAAGCATTATATAAATATTTTAATAAAGAAATAAGAATAAATTAATATTATTAAGGTTATATTAGTAAAGGAATACTTTATATTAGAACGGTTTAAGAAGTTAAGAAAATAATATATATATAATAATATTATTAATAAATATAAGAAGTAATTCCCTTAGTTTATATAAAAGTTCTTAAGCTTTTAAATATTTATTAATATGTTATAGTGTGGTATTATAAAAGATATATTATGAATTTTTCCCTAATGTAGCTTAACGTTATACGATATAGTTTTAATAAGAGAAAGAAAAGTTTATTATATATAAATTTAATTAGGTTTAAAGTTTAAACGATTATAATAAGCTTTTACGATAAGGATTTCATATGTATAAAATTATTAATAAATATTTTAAGTTTATAATTTAATATTATGTTAATTATTAAGGTAATATTATAATATTTATTTTTATTTAATATCTTTATGTTGTATATTTATTAGGTTAAGCTTTTCATATAATATAAGCAAATAAAAGTAAAAAGGTTCCTTTACTTTTAATTATTTATTAGATTTTTATATAAAGTGCTTATTAAAATAAAAATGAATTAAATATTAAATTTAATAATTACTTTATATATAACCATAATATAAATAATATATAAATTAAGTTTTAGTAAGAATAATTATAAAAGTTTTATTTTAATTATTAGAAAATAAATATCTTTTATATAAGAAAATTTAAAAATAATATTTACTTTAAATCTTAAGCTTTATTTAAAAGGATAAAATATTACTACCTTTAAATTAATTTTAACTTAACTTTTAAAATTACTTTCTTAATAATATATATACTAATTATATAAAATAAAATTAATATCTTTATTATTAAGTAAAATAAATATAAGATTTAATTATAACGAAATAAAGCAAATAATATATAAGGGCGTTTATAAAAGAATTATTTTATTTTTAATTTAAATATTACTTTTTAATAAGAACTTAAAATTAATATTAAATTACTTTTTTAAATTAAAATAATATTATTAAATGAGGATATTAATTAATATTTTCCTTTAAAAACCTTAATATAGTGTGAAAATTTCCTTACTTATATAAGGTTAAATTATATAAAAAAGAATAATTATAATTAGCCTTTTATTACCATTTATAACTAGCTTTGTATAGTAATTTAAATAGAATTTAATGATGGAAACCTATTTAAATTATTTCTTTTTTTAACTTTTTTGCTAAGTAGCTTAACCATTATTAAGGAAAAATTAATATAAATTTAAAGATTTATATTAAAAGTAAAAGTAAATATTATTATATAAGCTTAAAGAAATCTTTTAAATAAAACGTTTAACTTTTTTAATGTTACTTTAAATATTAATATTTTAGAAATATTTGGAGAGTTAAAGATTAAAGTTAAAAATAATAATATTTTAAATTTAAAAGATTAAGTAAATATTAAAATAGAAAAGATTTTGAATAAAGAAATAAAAAGTAAATAATAACTTAAGTAATAAAAAATATATATTATATAAAATAAATTAATATAAATAATAATATGTATTTTTATAAATAAAGAAAATTATATCTTTTTTATTAATACCCTTATATTATATTTAAAATAAAGTTTAAATAAAAACCTATTATATAAAATAGTTAATTATTTTAAAGGAAACTTAAATGTTAAAAGAAGTTATACCCCTTATTATTATTTATTAAATTAAGTTATAAGAATTACTTTAATAAAATAAAAAGAAATTTATATAAGTATTACCATATATTTTCCTTTCTTATTTATTTTAAAAGGAACATTATTATTAAAGATTAAATTAATATCTTTTCTAATCCTTAATAAGTTTTAAAGGCTTATATAAAAAAACAACTTTTAATTAAAGGTAGATTAACTACATTTTTTATTTTAAGAAGTAAGTAGTTTAATTATAGCTAACGTTACTTTAATAAATTAAAAGGAAATATTTTATTAAATTATATAAAAGCCTTTTTTAAGCTTTATATTATAATGTTTAATCTTTAATATTATTAAAAAAGGTTTATTATTATTATTAAACTTAAGCTTAATATAAATATAATAATAATTAAAATTAAAAGGATTATTTAATAATAAAAAATTAACCTTACATTTTCTTTTCTTTTTTACTTTAACTTATATAAGTTTCTTTATATCCTTATTTTTTTTATCCTTATTTTTATCCTTATCTTTATTTTTATCCTTATCCTTATTTTTATCCTTATCTTTTATATAAAACTTTAAGTTATTTTTAATATTATTTCACTTAAAAATAATTTTAATATTTTAATATATAATATATATTTAATGATATTTTTTATCACTAATATTTTTAATTAATAAGAGGTTATTTTATATTATATAAATATTTAAAGCTTTTTAAGCCTTAATATTTAAATTAATAAAGTTTTTATTAATGAAGCTTTTATAAAAGGTTATTATAAAATATACCTTATTAAGCTATTATTTTTATATAAATAAAATGTTAATAAATCTTTTTTATTAATCATTAATATTTATTATTTATTCTTTATAAATGGTAATATTATAATTAAATATAATTTAGAAAGAATTTAATATAAATATAAAAATAGGAATTACCTCATTTTTATTTAATATTTATTTAATAATAAAAATAATAATATTAAAATAATATAATAGATTTTTCTTAAATAATTTATTTTATATAATATTAGAAAATTTAATTACTTAGAGAAAAAAATCTTTAATTAATCATTTTTCTTATTTAAATAAAGCAAAGATAATTATAAAAATAACTATTAATATTTTATATAAGGTATTTTCTTTTTTAATAAAGAGTATAAAAAATAAACATTTTAAAACATAAGTTACTTTATTTATTATAAAGAAATAATGTTGTATAATTATTATAATATTAGAGCTTTTATATAATTAAATGATATAATTTATTAAATAAAAGAGAACTTTATTCTTAATAAATAATACGCTTTAAATATATATATAAAATTACCTATAAGATTATATATGGGAGCATATAATTTAGATTTTATATTTTATTTATAACATACCCCTTAATTACATATAACTTAGGATTAAACTATTAATTAATTTAATGATAATTTAATTAACCTTATTTAATCTCTTTTAACGCATTATATAATATACTAATTAAATATATAATAAAAGAAATAAATAAATAAGAAAGTATTTTATCCCTTTACTTAAGGAATAACATTTATATAATATAATTATTTTTTTAATAAAATAATTAATAAGATAACTTTAATAACTTTACATAAAAGTTTAAAATATTATAATTAAATTAATAATAATTTTTTAAATATATATAAATAGCTTTATAATTTTTTAAAATATTAAAATAACTTATATAAAACTCCTTTAATTATTTATATATAACTTAGCCTTATTATAAACTTTCTTAAACCTTTTCCTTAATTTTATTTTTTAAGTTATTTATAAATAGTTTCATTTTTAATTATTTCCCTTTTTTAATTTAATATATTTAATAAATGTATTAATAATCTTATTAAAGCTTAAATAATTTATTAAACCAAACTTATTATTATTACCACTATTATTATTGTTATAAAGGTTAAATTATTTACTTAAATTTTACTAACTATTTTAACATTTATTAAATTTAAATCATTTATTCTTACCGTAACTTTAATAATTATTAAAATAATTATTCCATTAATTACTCCTTTTATTACTCCTTTAATTATTCTTTTAATTATTTTTATAAATATTTTTAAACCATTATTTGTTAATTCCTTTAAATATATAATTATTAAACTTTCCAATAATAATAATAATAATAATTTTAAATCTTTTACCAAATCTTCCATTAATAATTCCCTTATTTATAAGCCATTAGTTAAAATAAAAGAGTTATTAAATTATCCTTTAATAATTTTAACGTTTATAAATAATTATAATATCCCTATAAATAATAAGCCGCTAATTTTACTATTTACTTTTATTATTAATAAGCAAATCATTCCTTATTTTATTCCTTTTTATATTTTAACTATTATTCCTTTAATATTTCCTTTAAATATTTATAAACGTAAGGAAAAAGCTATCGCTTTAAATAAAGCTTATTATATTTTGCTTTTATAACCTTATAAAATTATATTTCTAATAATTGCTTAAGGTAATTATTTTCTAATAATTCCTTATAAACGTATAGTCGTAAAGAATAAAAAGCTTTTAAAGATTTATTAAAATAACCTATATTATATATATATTAAAAACATATTAAATAATAAGATTAAATATAAATATAAAGATTTATTTAACTTATGAAATAATTAATGCGTTAAATATAAAAAGGATTATAAATATAAGCTTATATAAATTATTTTAAACTTATTAATAATTTAATTCTAATATTTTAATTATAATGGCAAATATATTAAGCATATTTGCTAATATTTATAACGTAATATTTTAAAGGGAATTACCTCTTTAAAGCTTTAAATAAATATTTATATTTTCTTAATTCCTTTTTTAAACATTAAGGCTAATTAATAAATAATCAAATATAAATGTTATATATAATTGTTTAAATATTTATTTTTAATATTTATTATAATTTTAAATTATTAGATATTAAATCGAAAAATAAAATAAAACTTAAAAAATCCTTTAATAATAATATATTAAGCCTTATTAAATATTAGAAAGATAATTTTAATAATAATAATAAAAATAATAATATAAGATTTAATCTAAGAATAATTAATAAACCGTTTAAGCTAAACGTTATTTTGGAAATATTGATAAATAAAGCTTTATAATTTATATATATATATATTTAAAAACTTTTAATTATCTTTTAAATTATTTTCTTACTTAAGATTTTTTTAATTTTAATAAGATTTATTAAGCTATAAGGTAATATACTTTATTATACGCAACTCTTAAATAATATTATAATATATATTTTATTTTTTAAATAAATTAAAAATATATATTAATTCCTTAAGCTATTTACATTTATTATTAAATAATTAATTATTATCTTAATTATTTCTCATATTTATTTAAGAAAGAATCCTTTATATTAAATTATTATAATTTTTCTTTCCTATATAAAACCTTTATAATTAAATAATAAATTACTTTACCTTATATTTAAATACCTCTTAAATTTAAGATATATTTAAATTAAGCTTTTAATTCATTTTACTAATTACTCTTTTATATTTTTAAATTATACTTAAATAATTAATAAATACTTTAATTATTATAGCGCTTATTAAAAAGAAAACTAAAGCTTTTAAACATTTTAAAGTTACTTTATATATTATATGCTATTATAACCTAAAGAAAATATAAATTATTTGTTTTAATAATAAAAGAACTTTATAATAATTATTAATAAATAATAATTCTCTTATTAGTATTAATAACTTAAAACCTAATAAAATTAAAGAATATATAATACTACTTATTAAGATAAACTTTATATTATTTAATAAAATAAACCTTATCGTTAACTTTAATATTTATAAAAATATTAATATTATAATACCGCTTATTAAAACAAGCTTCTTATTATTTAATAAAATATACTTTATTACTATAATTAATTTTTCATTAAATAATTTTGGAGCTTAAGCTTTATCCCTTATTCTTAGAAATTTATTATAGCTTTTTAACATTCCCTTTATTTAAAGGAATGCTTAATTTTTTATTAAAGCACTTAAATATATGCTTTATTTAAAATATATTAAGAATATGCTATTAAATTATTTTCATATACTTTATAACAATATGCTTTATAGCCGTGATATTAAATATTAGTTTTATTTTAGCGAATATTTTTATATTAACTTATAAATAACTTTTTTTATTATATCGGCAAACTTAATTACTAATTAATATATATATAAGCTAAATGATCTAATTATATAATTTATCATTTATTAACTTTAAAAAACATCCTTAATTTATAATATAACTTATAATATTTCTACTATTTAAATCTTATAATATATATTATTTACTCTTTTAAAATACAAATATTTAAATAACAAAAATGAAATTTAACCCATAAATATAACTTAAATTAACCCTTTTATACTTAACTTTTAGCCTACTTATTAAAAAGAAAATAATAATAATTAAGAAATAAATAATATAAACGATATAACCTATAATAAAGCCATTTAAAATATTATTTAATCTTTTAAAATGTTTTATTAAAAATATATTTTACTCATTATTATATTATTATATTTTATACTTTATATATTAACTTATTAATATAAAATAATTAATAATATTATAGATTACTTATATAAACTTTTTAATTTCTTATTAATAATTCTTAAGTATTTTATAGATTTAATAATAATTTAAAATATTTAAACCTTTATTTCATAAGATTCTTTATTAATTTATTAATAAACATTTAATTTATAAGTAAATAAAGTATTTTAAAAATTCTTAAAGCATATTCTTATCATAGCTATATATTTTATATATTAATATAATAAAACTTTATATTAATTCTTTTCTTTTCTTTAATAATTAATTTAATCATTTATTAATTATTATTATAAATCTTTTATTTATTCCTTAAATTAATTTATATATTCCTAAATAATTATTATAAAGCCATTATTTCTTTTACTATATTTAATATATTAAATAATTTAACCTTTATTATTAAAGTTAATATTATTAATAAGTATATTATTTTCTAAGTTATTAATCCATTATATAAACTTATAATTCATTTATAAGATAATTATTTAATTTTTATATTATTTATAAATAATATATTATTTATAATTATTAAAACTTAAGCTTTAATACTTTTACCCTTATATATAATATATAAGATATATATTATATATAAATACTTTATTACCTAATTAACTATTATTATATGTTTAAGCGTAGGATTTATTAGATAATAAAAAAGCTATATAATTATATATATAATATTTAATTTAATTATTATAACTATATAAAGAATAAATCCCACATACTTTTAAAAAACTTTAATATTTACTTTAAAAACTTTCCCTATATTCTTAAAAAATATCCTAAAGGATAGAGGAGTTAATAATACTTAATTCTTATTAATTAAATTAAACTTTTAAGCAATTTTCTTAATATATTTATTATAAAGTAACATAATAATATATTACTCTTTATCTTTAATAATCTTAATATTAAGATATTAATTAATTAATTTTTAATCTTTTATCTTATATAAGCTTTTAAAATAATTAATTACTTTTTATATTTTAACTATATACTTAAAAGCATTAATCACTAATATATTATCCATATATATTAATATATAAACTTTTTAATTAAATATATAAAATAAATATAGCTTTTTTAATAATATAATAAGCTTTTTAAATGCTAAGGTATTTACTATTTCTTTATATTATAGCAAAAAAGAGTTATATAATTTATATAACGCTTTTAATAACTTTATATATTTTCCTTTTCTATTCTTATATCCTTTTAAGAATTATATAATAATTAATTCTTTCCCTATTTAAAAAGTATTTATAAATATATTCTTTATATTAAACTACTATATATTTATATTAAGCTTTATAATTAATATTATTATAATATAAAAAGATTTTATTATAAATATTATAATATATATATCTTAGAATATTAGGTATTAAAGATTACCTTATATTATTAATTATAATTTATACTTTTTTAAATAATTATCCTTATTAAATTTATATATAAATACTTATTTTAAAAGAAATGAGGTGTTTTTTACTTTATTTTGCTTTATTATATATTATATATTGTTTTTATTAAACGCTTAAATTTCTTCTTTAACATTTTCCTAGAATCATTCACTTAATAAATAATTAATTAATTCCTTATATTCCTTTAATAATAATTTTAAAAATTTATCCTAATATATCTTTAATTTATTTAAGACTATGCTAATTCTTTTAACGCTTTTTTAATATATTATTATAAAGATTATTATATATAATATTTAATATTTATAATTTCCTTAATATAAAATTTCCTACTAATTAAATAAAAATATTTTTAAGAAATTAAATTATTTTAATTTAATAAGTAAGATAATTATATTCTTATTTTTATAAATTAAAGTAATAAAAATAAAATTATTTAAATCTCCTTTTTTAAGTTCTTAATCTTTAAGCCACTTATTCCTATATAAGGATTTAATAAGCTTTATTATAATATATAATATTATTTAAAAATCCTTAAGATATTTTTTATTACATTATAATAATAATATTAATATATTATTTCCATTTATATTATTAACATTTTCTTTAACGCTTATTAAGTATAACCATTAATTAAATATTCTTTCTTTAAGAAAATCCTTTCCTATAAGGCTTATAATCCCTTAAAGTATTTATTTAATATTTAATAAAATATTATTTTCTTTTATTTCCAATTTTAAGATTTTTTTAAGGATTAAAAAACCTATTCATAAATTATCTCTTTCTTTATTAAGCTTCCCTTTATTTAATATATTACTTAAATTTAAATTTAAATTTATAAATATTTTTATAAAATCTTAAACTTATAATTAGCCACCTAATTATTCCTCCGTTATAATATTTCCTAATTTAGTAATTTACTTAAATTTTTAACAACTTTATAATTTTATATCCTATAAATTTAATGCTTTAAATATTCCTTTATATATTAGTTATTCTTTAAATTTATTTACTTTATTAATTTAAGATATTATTAAGCTAATTATAGAATATTTAAACTCTAATATATAAAAAATTTCCTTATTAAATTATATATTTTATATAATAATTACTTTTTTCTCTTTAAAGATTTATATTCGGTATAAATTAAAAGTTTAATATCTTATTAAATATTTTATATAAACTCTCCTTATTATTTTAAATACTTTCTTATTTATATTATATTTCCTTTTTTCTTTTAGCGGATACGCTTTATAATTATAAGCATATAAACCGCTTTAATTAAAGTATAAATTATTAATAAATACCTTAGAAATTTTTGGGATATAAAATTTAAAATATTATTTAAACTAATTATTAAGTATTTTAATTAATAAATATATATGATATATAAAGCTTAAGCTTTTATTAATTAGTTAAATTATCGTTAAAATATTTTTAAACCATAAATCTTTTAAAAGTTTTATTTTAAATAATATTTTAAATATATGATTCATTACTTTTTAACCTATTTATTTTATACCTTTAATAAGTTTATATATATAATTAAATAAAACTTCTAAATTAATTCCCTTTTATTTAATTTATCGCTTAAATCTAATTATTCCTTAATATAAAAATATAATATATTTATTATCGCTTTATATTTTATATATATTAAATTTAAATTATTTTTATATAACTTTCTTAAATAATTAAAGCTATATAACCATTATTACTTAATTTTTATTTATAAAAGGAAATATAAAAAATATTCTATTATATTTATCCTTAATTATAAATAATATTTATAATCCTTTATATCCTTTCTTATAAAAAAATAAGTTTTAAATAATTCTTTAAAAAGGTTTAATTAAGTATCATTTTAATAATCTACAACTAATAATTTAATAAATATATATAATTATATAATATTTATATTTAATTTTAATAATTTTATTAATCTTTACGTTTTAAGCTTTATATATTAATACTTAAAGAGCTTTTAATCTTAAATACTTTAATTATTTATATTAAAATTTTTTTAAATTTTCTTATAACCTTAATAAATCCTTATTAAATTATTATATATTATACTTTCAACTAATTTCTAATATATTTACTATTTCAACCATACTAATAAATATATCCAATAAAATAATTATTAAAAATATTAAAGGAATAAATAAATAAATAAAAATAAATTTATATTTAAAAAAAACTAAATTATATTTATATATAAATTATTTTACTATATTACTCTTTTCTAATATATTAAAATATAAAATATAATCCTATCCGTTATATTATATACTTATAAATTAAAGCTTAACCTTAGAAATAATATTCACATAAAATCCCTTTATTACTATTATATTTACCAATATTAAATCATATATATTAAGCCTTAACTTACTTATAAAGCACTTAAAAATTAGCCATTTTTCCGTTCTAAAGATTAAGAAACTTATAATATTTACTTAAATTATATCTTATTTATTAACGAATTTAAATAAACCTAATATTAAAAGCTTTTAATTATTAATTAAATTAATTAATTTATAATTATTTATTATTATATTCTTTAAGAGTAAATACCTTTTAATTTTAAATATAATAAATATTTTAAAAATTATATACCGTAACGGGAACATAAGGTTTAAAAGAATGATTTTAAAAAGGAGAGAATTATTCCGTGCATAAATATGGTTTAAAATGAGAACAATTATTCTTAATAAAAGAATTATTCTCTTTTAAAGAATGATTCTTTAAAAAGGAATTAATTTATAAAAAAAAAAATTTTATTTTATTTATTTATTTAATTAATTATTTATTTATTTAATTATTTATTAATTTATTTATTTAAATATTTATATATTTACTTTTATATTTATTACGTTTATTACGTTTATTATTTTTATTTTAAAATTATAATTTTTTTTACTTTACGTGTAATTCGAACTTTATATACTTAAGTAATTTACGAACTTTACTATTATATTAAATTAAATATATTAAAAATTAAGTTATTATTTTAATATATAAAGTTATTTTTTAAAATATTTAATATTTAAATAAAAAAATTATAAAATTATATATTTAATAATATTAAAAATTACTTTA